>JAKJJM010076567.1:0-14628 GCA_021901965.1 Pipa carvalhoi
AATACCCGATTTCCATATTAAGGAAATCGAGAAACACCGATTTCCATAATATGGAAATCGGGACTGCCCTTATTAAGCCCGAAAAGACTCCGGTGGAGTCTTTTCGGGCTTAATAAATACCGTCCTAAGTACTATTGTGCTAAGTGCTATTTTTTACACCCATAATATAAGGTACACTTACAATAAAAGGAACTTTATAGTGCAATGTTTTCCTGTAAGCCCGTTATGGAGGTATTATAAGAAGAAACTTGTATGTGCTGTGTTGGCAAATGTTATACTCATCAAGCCCACTATAATAACTTGGGACCACACACTGCATCAATTTTGGATTTAATCCATTTATTCAGTGGCTTTTACAAACATGCATCAACATTTCAGGGGGCGTACCTCCCTTCGTAGAGTTGTATTTATATAGTGCTGATATATTACGCAGTGCTTTTACAGAGATTCATCATTCACTTCAGTCCCTGCCCCATGGAGCTTATAATCTAGATTCTCTATTTAGTCACACGTATGTTTTTGTTTTTTTTTTGGAATGTGGGAGGAAACCCATGTAGGTATGGGGAGAACTCCATGCAGATGAAGTCCAGGGTGGAATTGCACACAGGACCCCAGTGCTGCAAGGAAGCAGTACTAACCACTGAACCACTGCACTGCCTGAATTCTATGACTTAGGTGTTTGCCATAGTACCCAAGCGAACCAGCACCTGCTAAAAATTTCCTTTCCCTAATTGAAAAGGGAGGAGTGTGCCACAAGAATCCTACAATTGTTAATTTCATCAGGTAGCCATTTACTTAGAGGAAGCAGAGTCTATGTGAGTGCCAATGGCAGTGTAGCATTTTCCAACATCACACACAGGTCACCCTTTAGAATGTCTTCTCCTGTCAGGGAAGGCACATGGATCTAGCTAATCCAACACCTGAGGAAATTTGTGTTGAATGCCACCCTAGAAGGCATAGGGAATACACAAAAAAAAACTTGCATTTTTGAGTATGTTTGTAACACTCATGGAATTAAAACTATAATATTCCTCCGATTAAACATTTTGACTGACTTACTGTGAATAATCACAAGACAGGACCAATACGACTACATACAAATTCTCCTTGACTTACTGACTGACTTACTTTCTTTCCTACCTTAAGTATTGTAGCATACTGGGATAGAATATTACTATTTTTGTGTAAAATGGTGCAATGTGAAATGATTATAATGTCTGCTATGTGATTTACTTTTCATGGTTTTGTATAACATTGTGTGCAGCATACTGGAGCAACATAGAGAAAGCAGCAGCCAATAGTGGAAAGGTTAATTCAGAAATCTCACCTGTGTCTCAGGTGAACTTAAGTTGCTAATTAAGGGACTTTATAGAGAGTTTTCCCTTTAGTAAAAATGTTCACTCTCCTGCTGGAGGGGAAATTCCACCCAGACAGAGATTGCTGTGTAAGTTAAAGGGCACCTGGGGGTAGGAGACCTCTAGGTGTGCCCTAGGACAAAGATTGTCCTGCAGACCTAACGTTATAGCTGTGGTCCTGAGAAAGTGAAGACCTTCCTGGGTAGATGGTCCTAAGGGACGTTACAGGAAGGATTCCTGTGGAAGAAGACTAGCCCTAGCTTAGAGGTAAACGTACGGATAATTACTGTTATAGAGCGCAGTAGTGCGTGCCAGTACAGACGCTAGGAGAACGACAGCCCAAAGTCGCAACATGAGTAAGTGAAGGGGTAGCCCCAGAGAGTGAGGTGGACATCCTGCTCTCAGTCTGGGCTAAGGCTTCACTGTGTTGCTGTGGTGCTGCTGAGGTCCTATGCTGTGCTGCTGTGTTATGTGGAGAGAGACAAATGGCTGCTGCTGGATAAGGACTGCTGTTTCCAGTATCAGACGCTGCTGAGAGGTGACACCTTGGCAGATAGTCCCAGAAGCTCCTTTTAAATTATAACAACCGCACCTCCTATCAGCTGTCTACCACAGGCTTGATAGCACAACTAACTGCCAAGCAGGGACCCTGTGCCCTGAGTTGGCCCATGCGTAACTCCAGATTTATTCCCTATTTCCTTAGGGCATATCTTTTCCACACTTATTATTAACCCCATTTCCCGGGACCACCACCCCCGATGCTGTGACTTACATCATTTCTGCAAACCATAAAGTAGGGAGGGGGGGTGGAGAACTTCCTTCTCCTTCCCACCCGTTACTGACTCCCTTCAGGGTGACCCCCTAGCCCTTACCCATCATACCCCTACCATACTTCCTGTTCCCATCCCTCCCAGTCATATTCGCCTTCCCCTAATTATCCGGGCTCCCTTTCTCTCTATATTTAATAGGTCACAGATAAGAGGAAGCAGGATCTTATCATTCAAAGTTCATTATCTCTTCTTGGACTCAGAATGGGAAATGGACTAAAAAGCAGCTGGATTTGGTGTATAGATTTTAGGCTCTGAGCATTTTTATTTAAGCACTAGGCAGAACATGTGTTAACACAAATATTGATAAGTATTATATGGAACAATTGCCTGTATAACATTTTCAGCTTTTTCTACATCATCTTCTTTTTCAGTAGTCCCACGTTGAGTACAACTGCCCAATATTATAAAATATTGTGTAATAGATTTGTCCAAACCTGAACTTTCCAGGACAGGTGATAAATATCTGCGTTAAAAATAATGTTTGCAAAAGCAGTGCTTCAAACCCAGTTCTTGAAATAATAGTAACTGTAAAGCAGATTTAGGGTATTGTGAAAAGTTATTTTGTGTGCTGGTCTATTAAAAAATATTTGTCCTCAAGCAGAGAGAGAATAAAAAGCCAATTATCCTACAGGGCATTATTTACTGTGGATAAATAAACATGTTCTTGAGAAATAAATGATGCCAGAAAATGTTTTCATTTCAAGAAATAGTTTTGGGTTTTTAGAACAGATGTTCTTCCAGGCAGTACATTATACCCTGTATTTCTGGAATTGAATGTCAATGGCATAAGGCCCCAGCCTACATAGCTTTCTGTGAAGGACTTGGGACTAGGGTAGAAACCACAAGCTGTCCTGATTTGTTCACAGACAAAGCCAACAAAAACTCTGTTCTGCAACATTTTTTCACTTAAAATAACTTAAAATAAATGAACTACCTTATATCACACAGCCTGTTAAATATCTGTTAAATGTAAGCAGCTGCACAAATGGAAAAACCAAAGTTTCCAGCTCAAGAAACTTTCCTTTTTTTCTTAACCCTTTCTCTACCTGAATCAGATGCAAAGTAATTAAGGCAAATACCAATATTTAAATTCCTAAATACAGAATTGTAGGGTAAATGTTAGAAGTAGAACTCTAGTATTGGTGAGAGTGCATTCAGTGGTGCCAGAGGTCCCCTGCTAAATAATTACCTATACCTTTGCACAATTAAATGCCCATTTACCCCATCTATGTTCCCATATATCAGCTCCTACTGTTGACTAGATACCCCCGAACTTCTATGGTTAAAAATCAAATACTTTGTACTCGGGGGTCCGCTTTAGTGCAGAAGCAGTGACACCCACTGGTGTCCTGATAGTTATATCTCTGGTAGTATTTGTTTTCCAAGACACTGTGCAACTAGGTAGTATTGCTAGGCCTTATAACATGAAATACAAGCCCCAGATCTCATGATAAGTCCAACATATCTCTCTGACTCTTTGCACCTGAAACTTTTTAATGACTTTTGGATGCTTCCAGCTTCCAGAAAGATTTTATTGCCAATGCACAGTATGGCCCACATCAATGCTTTATGGTATTCTATGTCTTCTTATTATATCATTATCTGCACACAAGCAACGGTTTCCTAAATGTGGCAGGAGCGGTAATTCAAAATTATTTTAGTAATGAAGACATCTTGCAAAACGGATGTAGGCAGATACAATTATTATCACGTGATTATAACATTTTTGCAAGGATCAAAAACGAGTACAATAGGTCTGGAAACTCTCAGACTATGACTGAAATTCACGTTGACGCTCAGGCCTCTGGAATGTGGGCAGGCTAGGAATTTTAGCCAAATCTTTGAGGGGATACAGCAGTCGCAAAGACATGACACCATCATGGCATATAGATTTTAATAGTGTAGAAGTCCTTGTCAGTTAATTAGGCTAATCAAACTTGTCAATGACTAACAGAATGACCCACCATTTTAAATGAATTATCTTCTAATTTTATTCTGATAGCAACATTAATAATTAGGCACAAGCACAATGCATTCTGTGCAGTCATTCTCCTTTAAGTCACTATCCATTACTACAATCAGTGGAAACAGTGGTCGCAGTTGTAATCCCTTTGCAGCCAGCCCCACAATGTCTGTGCCCAGTGCCGCCCGCCGCCCCCCCCCCCAAATCCTTTATTGGGTCCAGGGGAACACAGGAAGGGATGGTGCTGTGAAGGGGTCCTAGTGCCAAACCTACACCAGGGCCTGGTGATCTGTAGTTACACTGGTGCAGGAAATAGATAGATAAGGGGTCTTATTTAAAGGAGCTATTCACTATGCAATTTACTTTTATTATGATGTAGATAGTGGTATTCTTACACATTTGGAGTTAGTCTCCATTTTTTATTTATTGCAGTTTTGAAATTATTTAACCTTTTCAGAATCGGTTTAATTTTTTTTTAAATAAAAATGTTTTTCAGTTTGCTAGGGTCCATTAATCTGAACAGGGTTGTATAGCATGAACTGAAAAGATAATGACAAAAATAATAAAATAAAAAAAATCAATAGTATATAGCTAATTGCGTTTCTGTTTGCGGAGGGAAAGTAACCCTTGGCAACCGAAAAAGTAAGCAAAACAACCAAAAAACATGAAACAAGACAAAGTCAAGCAATTTTGAAAACCACAAAAAAAAAACTGTATTCCAAAGTGAATAGTACCTAAAACTATAATGTGGTAAAAAAGGCAAACAAATATATTAATAAACAAAACTATTTTTCAATGGTAAAAATTTTAGCTTCACATTGATAATTAATTAATGCTGTCTGAGGGTTTCTGACCCCATTACTAGATGATTCTTGCTGATAAACCTTATTTCATTGGTACATTCCAGTTGTGGGAAACCAGGTGAAAGGAGGGATAGGTTGTGGAATTTGTGTAATAGAGCAGGAGACAGCATTCGTGCAGTGTCTAATACTCCAGCTCTCTACTTCACTGATTATATGGCATCTTGCTTATTATCATCACCTGCTTGTAATAAAGTGAACAGCAGTCTGCTCCTACTAGCTACAACCTAGCTTGTCAGCTATAGGTTGGAAAGCAGTAAGACATTGGAGGTGATTCAGACACCTGGAATCTTATATAGGTGTAATGTCAGTACTGAGCAGTGATTAGACACCTTCGACACCGGATACCCAGAGAATCATGGGTAACTAAACAAACTGTGCACATGGATTGGAAGAAAGGTATTGCCCCATGCTGTACCAGACTAATGGAAAATTAGCTAAGATCTTGTCACTACAGAGAGGAAATTATTATTATTATTATTTTTTTTTACATTTTTGTCAGTGTAATGTTCTCTTGATAAAAAATGGAATGAGTTAGCAGCCAGTGAGCGGTACCATATTATTACTGTTTTGCAACAGATTTTTTCCAAACACTACTTATAGGGTGAAATTTATTAACATAAAAAAAAAATCGGAAATAATCGCGATTTCGATAAGTATCGCCGAAAATTTGAATTGCCAATATCGCGATATTGGATGGTAATTTTGCAACTAGTCCAATTTTACAAAAATGGGCGGAGATATTTTTCAATACCGCGATATCAAATTGCCGATATCTGATGGTATTTTCGTGATTACAGTGCGATTTTACAAAGATCAATAAAAATCAGCGGCGATATTTTTCAATATCGATATTGATTTCCAATTTTTGGATGTGTGGCTGATGCGTTTTTCCCGCAAAAACGGCACGTTTTCGATACCGTGATATCGGAAATCGCTGATATCTATTAATCAATATCGATAACTATCGATTTTCCGATATCTATAATCGAGATGTCGATTAATCGACACTGAAAATCGGCTTTTCAGATTTTAATACATTTTGCCCTTAGATTCAAATTCTGGAAAAAATATGAAACCCATTTTGTTTGCTGTTGATACCTTAATTATTACCATTTTTTGTCAATTTTACTGTCCTTTTTCTAGCCTTCACAATTTAATATGATTTTCATGCCAGTTTGTGAATCTCCCCTTAGTCTTGTGATTGCAAAATAGCTGGGCATATTGCCAGGTAAGCATATGACTCCACTTGTGCATTTTACAAAATAGCGGGGGCTGGGGGGTGGTCAGATTACAGGTTTTTCTTTTTTTTTCAGTACATGTGAACTAGGAAAGGCTGCATGTCTAGTCATCCTTCTAGCAAAGCGGAAGTTTTAAAAGCAAAACTTGAGAACTTCTTTAAATCATCTGAATCATTTTAATATTCCCATCATGCATTTGTGTAGTTATCTTGCAGTCGCCCTTGCAGTATACCCAATATGGCTGCAAAGAACTCTTCCTTGACTGCTTACTGAACCCATGTATATTCTGTTTATTGCTGCATGCCTACCAGCAAGTCCAGGGTTAAAGCAACTTTGGTCAGCGAGTTTTTTTGCATGTGCAGCTTTGCGCAAGAAGACCTGATCTGGTCATGTGGAGCTTGCGACATGCTGCCCTCGCTGAGCTTGTATTCAATCACAGATCATAAAATGCTGCCCTTGGGGTGTACATGGAGAGATTAGGTCTCAGACACTATTCATGGCAGGGATTCCCAGTAGGGGGGATGGCGGCCTGGCACAGGAAGGAGAAACCAACAGCTGGAAAACTGAACTGGAAATCTGAAACTAAACCTAACGTCTGTGTCTGGATGCTTTACTGTTATTGGATAGGGCTATATGAAACCACACTATGCCATTAACTTGATAATGTATTTACTTTCTACAGAGTAAGCTTGGCTCTGTTTAACTCTTCTTCTGCCGAATGATTTGTTAATCTGAGTAACTGGTAGACACCAGAGCAGGGTGAACAATGTGGGCATAAATTGACCGCGTTATCGTTAATGTATGTTCTAGAGATTTAACTTCATGCATACATTAGAAATCTCTTGTAGACTGAGCAGTATGCTGCTAGTACAGACTATTTGTTGTGCCTGTGTCCTGGGAAAAATAACCTTGCTACCACTCACCACCAAGGAACTGTACTCCATTTAGTACCCTGAGTGGTTACAGCATGACATTTGACCATCATTTCTGGGATGTAGTGTAAGTGCTAGGATTGGCTGCCAGCACTGCCAATAAGGGGTAAAGGATGTACTGATATAAGGATCCAGACAGTAACCCAAACTAAGGGGGCCTAGACGGCTCAACAACCCAGGGGGGCCCAGATAGCCTAATAAAGAATCCTGCCTACTGTATATGATTCAACACATACCTCTGAACTTTAAGCATTTAAGCACATTAAAGGACATCTAAAGCATACCAGTTCCCATGGACTGAATAAGCTCAACTCTGAATTCATAATTAATAGACCACTGAATAAAACAGTGGTGGCAAACCTAGGGCACTCGGAGCCCTCTCTGTAGGCATGCGCTCCATTACTCCAGCTAGCCCACAGGTCTCCCGGCAAATGAGTGCTCCTTTCAGGTGTATGTGCAAATGCACATACAGCTGAAAACTGTCAGTGTAGGATGCGAGTCAACACAGGTGTGATGACATCATTCATCAGCACCTGCACTGTGGGAGAAGATGGTTTGGGAACTAGGTCTCTGAAAGGTTTGCCACCACTGGAATATAGCAACTAGGCTCCTGGGAAGTTGGCAGTAAAACTGGTTTGTGTGTGAAAAATGTATAGTCCAGGTGGGGGTAAGCAACTTTTCAGATTGCATTAACAATTATCATTTCACTAACTCTTTCCTTTACAGTTCTGCTAGGACAGATTACATTTTGTACTTGACACTTCTGACATGTTGTTGAGCAAATAATTTATTTTGTATTCAAATTTAGATATGCTTTAAAGTCATGCTATGGCCTTTTTACCCAAACTTGGTGCTACCATTCCTTTACATATTAAGATAAAGACATTAATTGGGGAATTCATCAAGAGGTCTAGTAACCCATAGCAGCCGATCAGAGATTGGCTTTCTTAATTCTTTTTCCCCCTATAACAGTGAATACTAACTGCTGATTGGTTGATATAGGCTACTAGACCACAGAAAAGTTTGTCCCTGTTAATGAATTACCCTATAAGACTTGTAGGATAAGCAGAGAGTCCAGGAGTAAATTCTCCTTAGAATTATAAAGTAACTATGTTCCCCATTTCTTAGTATATCACAAGGTCTCATTGATAATGGTACTTTGCCAGGGATTGAGAAGCAGTTAGTCATACTGTGATAAATAGTAAATGCATCACAGTATATATTCTGTGTAATGCACACCCTGCAATCAAACATTTAGGAGGGAATTTATTCAATTGTGAATTGTCCAGTAGATGCGTGAATTTGTACTGGAGTTATAGTGAGACCCGGCGCACAAGATGGTGAACAAAAACAAAGGTTTTTTTTTTTTTTCTGAGATATTGGACCTTTTTAACCGTAATCTATCAAACATGAGTGAACTCTACTTTTAATGTTAAAGATTCATTTTTACTTACATTATTTTGTATTCTCTTGTTGGAGCACTACTTACCATACCACAAAAGGCAGCGCATAATCTCTGCACCTATATCTATTACAGATGCATGAATTTGCCACAAATAGGCAATTTGACAACTTTGCATATTCAACAACGATTGGTATTTACTGCAATGTGGTGAATTCTCTCAGTTACCATGGCCACACCACTTCAAATTTATTCTGCGCAAATTAGGTATTTATCATGTGTCAAAGTGACAATTCACTGATTTTAATATGGTGAACTTACTTAAATATGTGTATTTGACTTATAAAGTAATGTATTGGGGCTTAAGGCAGGGTTCTTCAAGTTGCGCCATTAATGTCAAGTATTATTCTAGCAACATTTTATTTAAAAGGATTCAAAAATGCGGTGAGCAAATACTGCATGACTAGGAATTGACTGGTCCTGAAATTAATGAGAGAACAATGCTTGTTGCAATTTATGCTAGTATTCAACAGTGACAAGGCCATTAGGTAGTCTTTGCTATAGAAAGAGATAGTTATGAATATATTGGAGGTCATTCTGTAAAGTCTGAATTGTAGTGTAAAGGTCCGAATTTGCCAACTAAAGATAGTCGCAATAGACTGCTACTGTCGCAGTCGCAGCTTTATAATGAAAAATGTTGTTGCAGTCGCGACTTTACAAAGGAAATGTCAAAGCTGGAACTTTAAAAAAAATTGTCGCGGTCACGATTTTATAATGAGAGAATTGTCACAGTCGTGACTTTATAATGGGAATCCGCTGTCTGTGAATTTCACATTCAAATGCTCACTTTACAGAATGAACCCCATTGTCTCCTTTAAGCAAAATCAATGTAACTTTGCTTTGTTACACCAATTTATGATGAATTTGCTTCAATATGCCCCCACTACTATTTTCCTGACTATTTTTAGAAAAATGTCTATCACGGATGGCAGGAACTGTCACGGATGGAATGTAGATCCTCTTATCACATGCAGAGAATTGACTCAGGAGTACTACGAGGTACGGAATCTAAGAGGTCCCTTGTCTTCACCTTTAACCTCCACAAGGAGGTACTGGGCATTGCTGCAAAGACCACCAGGTCGCGGCCCTCGAGCACACCCTCCACAAGTGAAAGCTGGACTAGGCAAAAATGAACCATCACTTTAAGGAGCGCTGTAACTTTAATAGTAAAAATACAGACAGGTAGCAATATGCAGTAGAAGGCAATCAGTAGGTACAGGACAAAAAAGCAATAAGGCACAGGGAAGGGAGAATGGAATAATCAGGAAGGGAGCCTATTGAGGATGATACTCAGGCACCGAATGCCTAAAAATGCTGGCTTTTAAACCTGCCGCCCGTAGCAAGGGGAGGGATGTAACGTCAAGCATCATTGCCTAGCAACGATGCCCATCCATCAAATGGCAGCTGCCGACCTCCCGCGCACGGAACGCCGAAGCGCAGTTACAGTGCGGGAGGCCGGCGAAGATGGAGGTACCGCAGGATCATGGGCAAGGTATGTAACAAAGTCATTCCTTTCATCGCTGTGTAAATACACTATAGTAAATATGTACAATTGACATCATTATGCAGTGGGTAAATTGGTGAGAACTGTGGCAAAATATTTGGGCCTGAGAACTCTTTAAGAAATAAGCCTCTTCATTTTGGAGGATTTTGCAGCTTTCTGTAATTTCTGATTGATTTTGATGCACTGTAATCCTTTATACTTCTTTATCTTCATTCTTCTCTTTGTAGTTGCATGTGAGTTGCAGTTTAGTTGGCTTCAGGTGGGTCCTGTATTTTACAAACTCATCTACCTACCTTTGACTTTTCATCTCTACACACTACTCTGATAATAGACATATATCTCACTAGGGTTGAGATGTTTTACTTCAATATTTGAAGGAGCACTAAGCCATTTAACACTATGAATGTTGTTGTAGGATATATAAAAAAAACTAAAATGATAAAATTGCTACTTTAAAGTGATTTTTCTAAACTTAAATCCCAAAGAGAGGGATTTTTTTCCTCTGAGATGTGATGGTGTTCAACGAATAATGTATGCACAATTATGGATTTAGAAAAAATGAAGGTATGACTGGAAACAAAGACGAAATGTATTGCTTAGAAAAGTCCGGTCAATATTCTACCATTGTAGCCACCAAGGTTCACAGACCAAACTGAAGTTTATTCAAAATTGTCATTGTCCATAAACCAACTGTATGGCAGCCCACACTAATAAAACTGAATTAAGATGGGTTCTTTGTGTAGAATATAATTCAATATTTCAGGGACATTTAAAGAAAACTAAAGTGACAGTAAATCTTTTGGGATCTGTGAGATGTGTATGATTTTTATTTATAGGTGTTAACTTTGGACTAAAACATTCACAGTAGTTTGGAAGAGAGTCAGAATAAAACATGATTAAATGAAAGTAAGCTACATTTGTTGTTAATTTGGAAGGCTTAAGTCTTCTTAAAGTGAGCTTAAGTTAAGTCATTTACTAGAACTGTAAAAGATATTTCGATATAGAAGAAGTCCATGGAGACATTAGATTTTAGAAGCGAAAACAAAGGTTTCTAATATTCAATAAGATTACCACTTAACATTCACAAGGTCCAGCAGTATGACCTTTCATTCCTTTGTGTTATCAACAATAACTTCTCTGCATATAGAGAAAGAACAGAGAATAAACGGGGTATAATAAGAATTTCACACAACAGTGCTTAGAGAACCTCATTATACTTGGCCATTTCCTAACGATGGTTTTGTTTTGGGCATGGTGTGAATCACTATCCATAAAATACTGAATGTATGAAAGATATGACTGTTATTTTAGCTGCATTTGACTAAATATGCAACACTACCTGCAGAGCATTATGTTTTCTCCTGATATGAAATCTCATTAACAAAAATTATGCCAAAACAACAAAAAAAGGATAGTTACAAAGCAGAATCTTCCTGTTATGGTGGCATTGACTGAGGCAATGACAATAGCAGTAACGTACCGTTTTTGACAGTTTTGATTTGTTAGTAATGACCTTAAGTGTCAATAAAGTACATTGCCTTAGAATGAAAGGTAATATTAGTTACAAAATCATGTACATAGGCAAAAGAACATTAGTAATTCAGTTTTCCTAAAGATGCCTCTTGTTTCCCTCTTTCAATTTCAAACATTTTATATCACTAATGAGCCAATGAAGTTGGAGTTGGCTACATTTATCTTCTAAGCCTGGATTCTAAAGTGAGTATTTGGTAGTCTGCCAAATAATAAAGTGTGACATTTGGCAAAACTATCCCTCGTAACTTTAATTTATGTCTTCAGCCGGTTCTGATATTTCAGAGACCATTTTTATATGACCGCATATATATCTTTTTTATTATGTTTGGCAAATGGGGCAAGGCTGCCTTATATGTTTTCTTTCTGGAAGCTTATATGTCTGCGTAATAATACAGAGGGACAATTATGCTGTAAAACTTCACAACACTAATCTCCCTAAAGACTTTGTAACCATGGTCATTTGCACCTATGCCTTTTAGGAACCCATAGCTGGCTAGGAAAACGGTATTAATAGAATAATATTTTCCAAAATGATTAACCCAGACACAATATAAAAAATAGCTTATTAAACTGGAAAAAAATCAACCTAGTTAATATATATATTTTTTATTGATAGTCTCCAGGTTACTAATTGGAAAAACATATCTAATACACTTGTTATTTTATCCTGGTAATTTTTAGGATGGAATCTGAAGTCTGGAGTATTTTTTTCCTCTTTCAATAAATGTAGAATTCCAGATAGACCAAATCTTGTTAAGAGATTTTAAATGCAATCAGGCGCTATATATTTTACTACTGGTAAAAATGATGTATTTGCTCCAAAATGTGTTAACAGATCATTTCTTTACTGGAAATTCCATTCCTTGCACAAGCGGTACAAAAGGAATGCTGGAATTCGGTGTATTTGTTTGTCTTTCAAAGTTGCTGAAGACAAAAAAATTATATTGTTCTTCCAACGAGTTGACATTGTTTACTTATACAAAGGTTAAACCAAGGTTATTGCTGTGAGTACATGACAAAAAGAAATAATTAGCAAAAATTCTGCTGCAATTCAGGTTTTTTTAAATAAACTCAATGTCCTCATGGCCAGAGGTTATTCATCAAAATTTGAACAGTTGTGTCAAAGTCCAAATTCACATCCATTTGCCACTTCTCCAATTTTGCATAGTCAGCAAAATGTAGTGAATTTGCATCCAATTTGGCACCTTACGATAGTCACATACTTAAAAAACCGGTCTAACTTTGCCAGATTAAAGTGGTGAAGTAGGGGATTGATGGTAGGGTTCTGGTTTGCTACACTCAAATGACAAGGAAATTATAGTGATCAAGTGACAACATTACGTAGGAATAGTGTCACCTAGAAAGGGAAGCAAAAACCACTTACGCTATTGTAAAGGCAAGTCCCTGAGGGTCTTTTGTATTGTCCAGTAGCCACAAAGATTCTACCAAGCTATTCCCACAGGACATTTTCAGCATGATTTCCCTTCTTCCAGATCCACATGCCACACTTTTATCTACTTACTGTATTGTACTATTACTTAATGGGCGAAACTTATTAAACTCGATAAGAATCAACCGATATCGTGATAGCGATACCGATTTTCGATATCACGATATCGAAAAAAATCGATCCCGATTTTTCAAAATCGAGTTATATAACTTCCGATATTGCAAAATCAGTAATTCGATATCGAAAAAATCACCTGCAATTTTTTTTTAATTTGTGCAAAATCGAGTTATATACCATCCAATATTGCAAAATCGGTAATTTGACACCAGTAATTTGACACAGCGACACCGGTAATTTGACATCGGTAATTTGACACCGGTAATTTGACACCACGACATCGGTAATTTGACACCGGTAATTTGACACCGGTAATTTGACACCACGACATCGGTAATTTGACACCGGTAATTTGACACCGCGACATCGGTAATTTGACATCTTGACACCGGTAATTTGACATCGGTAATTTGACACCAATAATTTGACACTGCGACATCAGTAAGTCGACATCTGTAATTTGACATCTTGACACCGTTAATTTGACACCGCAACATCGGTAATTTGAGATCGGTAAGTCGACATCGGTAATTTGACATCGCGACATCGGTAATTTGACACCGGTAATTTCACATCTTGACACTGGTAATTTGACACCACGACATCGGTAATTTGACACCGGTAATTTGACACCGGTAATTTCACATCTTGACACTGGTAATTTGACATCGCGACATCGGTAATTTGACACCGGTAATTTGACACCGGTAATTTCACATCTTGACACTGGTAATTTGACACCACGACATCGGTAATTTGACATCGGTAAGTCGACACGGTAATTCGAAACCGCGACATCGGTAATTCGATATTGATAAGTATCGGCGATACTTGTCGAAATTGGAAAATCAAAAAAAATCAATTTTAATAAATTTTGCCCAATGTATGATACACATTATGGATGTTTAGTGAGCGATTTTATTAGACTTGCTACTCATAGGTTCTGTATAAATTACCTGTACTTACATACATTCCCGGGATAATGGATTATTCCTTCCCAGACCAGTATTCTCATCCTTTCCCTCAGTATGACACTTTCTCTGTAATATGTTTGTGTCCAATGTATGATAAAGCTATAACATATTAATAAAATTGCCTTCTTTAGATGATATTATAGTGGTGTGCGCTTTCAGGCAATATTTTTCCTTTTCCTATTATTTGAGAGTTTCCATTAAGGTGGAATGGCTTGTCCCTTTGCTTTACTTGTCTCACTTTCCACCCAAGATGTTTTAGCTCTACCTTAAAGTACTACTAACAGATTGAGCCCTGCAATATCAATAGGGGAATATTTAGATACTTTGGCAACATTGCTTATTCAGCCAAAATTGTTAATTTCTGCAATGTGGCATATTCTTGCACAGATGGTGACATCATGCTGACT
>JAKJJM010076571.1:0-17820 GCA_021901965.1 Pipa carvalhoi
CGCAATCGAGATCCCCGCTTGATGATCTCCCGAGAATTCTCAGGCGAGAATTCTCACACGATTAAGCCCGCAAAGACTCCAATCGAGTTTTTACGGGCTTAATAAATTTCGCCCTTAGTCTGGATATTTTAAAAAGCCATGTAAAGGGGAAACCTCAAGAACATTTTTAAAAGTAGTGTTTAGCAGAGTAAGCTTTTTTTTTTTTTTCAGCTAACTGAGGAATTTATTGGAACCTGCAGAAGAACAAAGTCTCTTTTTTTTAAAAATATTTTTGGACAAACCATCCCAGTGAAAATGTTATATTTGGAATTCGTTTCCTAACAGTAACCTACGTGACAAAACTTGCTGGCCTTTTCCATCAAACAAACTAACTTGGTGAATCCAATTGAATCAATAAGTTGCAATGGTAACTGATTACAGTTGTTAAATTAATTTCACTCAATGTAGAGACAAGTTTAAAATAAGCTTTTATAGACATGAGACCTAGGGCCTCATTGACTAAAGTCCGAATAGTCGTGTAGAGCTATGCATTTGCATCTATTCTCCACTTCCCCATGTTCTCCTATTGATCAAACTATGCAAAGTGGTGAATATGCAACCAATTCGGGCGACTACAATAGTTATGATCTTATGGAGCTCTTCGCATCTCTTTGCCTGCGTGTGCACAGGTACTTCTACCATTGGCTAAGTGGAGGAGTGGTGCGAATGCGACTAGAGGCGCTGCTCCTAATTTATCTGTTTGACTTCGCCACTTCAGACTGGTGTATTGGGGGGCTGATGGCAGGGCTCCAGTGTTGCGTAAGGCAAGTGACAACATGACCTAGGGACAAGGTGACAAAAAAAAGAATATTCACACAATACAGTTAGTGGGATATGATGAGACTGATATCACTGCACTTCACTTGTTGAATTCGCCTCACTCCACATGACTTCTCATCCTACTTCTATCTGCCTGATTATGCCACACTACTCGTGACAGCGATTACCACTGTCCGCCTGTTCGACAAGTGTATTCACTGCTTAGTCAATAGTGAGAAGTGAATTTGCTTCTATTTTGGAGAAGCAACATGAATTATAGTGAGGTGAATTCAGGCTTTAGTCAATGAGGCCCCTAGATTGGCTATATAGATGTTAATACCGATTTTGGATGTGCAGCTGATGCATTTTCCCTGCAAAAACGGCACGTTTTCGGTATCGCTATATCGAAAATTGCCAATATCGATAATCGCAATATTGATTTTTTGATAACAATAATCTTTATCGATAATCTCGATATTGATCGATATCGAAGATCGGCTTTTCTGATTTTAATACATTTTGCTCTTAGTCTAGAAGGTATTTTATTCATGACTTCTAAAAGATTCTATTGGTATAAAGCTCAGATGATGCAGCATTTAAATAAGGGAACAAGATCCCGTGGAAGAAATTATAGAATGATAAGCCTCATATTTTTGAACTGTTGAAAAGAAGAGCTATTCTAAATTGTTTTACAGATAGCACACTAATCATAACGCCACCCTGGAATTATGAAGGACCTATCCTGTCAAAAAAACTGATGTGCTTTTGATGCGAGGTAAGTAGTGTCAAGGCAATATTCTGCATCCTGTACTAATACTATGAGAAAAGATTTGTTCTTGGGTTGGCTCAGTGACAGAAAATAAGGGGTATTAATATACCTTATTTTGGTTGTTCCACATTAATGGATAACTGTTGTGTGAATTTATACTTACCTAATTTATCTAGCAGCAGTACACTATGTGCAAAATTTATAAAACTCCAAAAGGGTCGATTTCAACCTTTTTCGATTGGGACCCATTTTTGGTGTCGATAAAACTCGAGAAGGTTGAAAATGGCCTTTTTGAGTTTTATAAATTTTGTCCTAAGTGTACTGCTGCTAGATCAGCATTCATCTCAGGATCCTCAGCCCAGGATCATGAGATGAATGCATCACCGCTCCTCCTCACTTCCTGGATATGTATGTGATGTCAAACATCACATATTACCCGCGCTCTCCCAAATTTAGCCAAATTTAACTGCGCATGTGCAGAAGGTTACGTTCGCAAACTTCGGGAAAGGGACAGGTGTATGTGGCTATCCACATCACCTACATAACCAGGAAGTTAGGAGGCATGCCGATGCATTCATCTCACGATTCTTATGATCGTGAGACGAATGCTGATTTAGCAGGGGTATACTTATTGTTATCCCCGCTAGATCGATTAGGTAAGTATATATTCGCACAATATTTCTCCTTTAAGATAGGTGAATTATAACTTGGTGTAAACATTTCTTTTTTTTTTTTATATTAATGAAATTGCAGAGGGTATTTAAAGGAAAATGCTCATAATTTTAGATGATACAAAACATATACTTATTACTACTAGAATTATGGGAGATTGGGCTGCTTTTAAAATTCAACACAAGGATTATGCACTTGAGCTGTAGCAATAAACAAATTATCTATAAACTGAATGTGACTGCTTGAATGTAAAAAATTATCATACATAACAGTTCAGATTCAACAGATGCAAGTGCTATTCTACCCATGTATAATTCTGGGTTTGATCATACCTGTGATAGGGGGTACAGTTTTAGGCACCCATCTTTATAAAGATATAAAAGATTGGGTCATCAAATTAACTAAGGACATTGATGGCTTAAAGGAGAACTATTGCAGTAAAGTATACTTTACTTTGATGAAAACTGTCGACTGCCTCTAGCTTCCGCCCTCTGTATGTGATGTGTACAGAGTCAATGTACCTGTCCCCCTGGCTCAGTTCACCGAACTTAACATAAAACACATGCGCAGATTGTTTTTTTTTCATTCTGCATATGTGCTTTATATAAAGTTTGGGGAACTGAGCTGGGGGGCATGTAATATGACTCTGTTCACGTCATATACCGGGGGCGCAAGCTAGAGACAGCTGAAGTTTTCATCTCCCGATCCTGGGCTGAGGATTGTAAGATGAAAGCTGATCTAGTAGCAGTACGCTTAGGGGGTCATTCCGGTAGGTCCGAATTTTCCATCCTGAATTCACTTATAGCGAACTCCCATTATAAAGTCGCGACCGTGACAATTCTCCCATTATAAAATCACGAACTGCGACAAAAAAATTGTCGCAGTCGCAACTTTATAATGGGAGTTCACTATAAGTGAATTTGGGACGGAAAATTCTGTCCTACTGAAATGACCCCCTTAGTGCACTTAAGGGGAAATGTATCAAGTGGATTAATGTTAAAAAGGACGCAAAATACTTTGCGTCCATTTAATTAGAAATTTGCATCCATTTATTAGCAATTTATCATTCACTTTGCGTCCATTTTGTACCAGCTGCGACTGTTTTTTTATTTTTGCGAAAAATCAGTGTTTAAGGCCAGGCACAACTGATGTATGAATGATTTTAAGGCCAATTATAAGAAGTAAAATTAACGCCTGCCTGAACCCTGGCGTTGAAGAAGCAGTTACGTATTTGTGTAAAAAATGTTAGCAATTCCTATTTTGTGTCTTTTTTTTTTTTTTACACTAATTATTGTTTTGTGTAAAAAGTTAGCAATTTCCATTTGTGTATGGAAATTGCGAATATTTGGACCCAAACGGAAATTGCTAACATTTGGACACAAATGAAAATTGCTAACTTTTTTTACACAAACCAATAATTAGTGTAAAAAAAGGATGCAAATTGCTAACATTTCTATACAAAAATCTAAGTTATCATTAGGTGCACTTTTAATGGTAAATAGCTGTTATTTTTTAGCACCTATTTTTTCCATTGCGGTAACTCCACTTGATGCATTTACCCCTTAGTGTACTGCTGCTAGATCAGTCAGGTAAGTATACTTTACAGCAATAGTTCTCCTTTAAGTTATACAGAAAAAGATAAATAGAAATCTTTACCTTACAAAAGATACCCCTTGCAGGGATCAGGATTAATAGGTGCTACTATATACAAGTTTGCTACAATTATTCCTTTGTGGGGAAAGTAGAGATGACACCAGCAGCAGAAAATGCCTCCTTGCTGTAAGGATAAAGAAAACTGTTGAATAGCTGTACTATGATGTAGTGAAGAGTGGTTGGTTCAATTTAAAGATAGTTTGCTTTTCTAGCTAGCAAGGAATCACCAGTTACAATTATTAACTCAATCTTTGATGACTGATCAACAGTGCTACATTCATACCAACAACAGTATTTATAAGGAAATGTTTCAACATTGGCAGCTGACCTGCTTAATGAGTTTTTATTATTTCCCCAGTTCAACATGGAAATAGTTTTGCAAACACTGATTTCAATAAACCCACAACATTTAAAAGTAAAATATGATCTCAGTTTTGCCTTCATATGTGATAACACTGTATTATTTTACAACATCCAAGACAACATAATGATTTTTTGGGAAGTTGAATTAACTTCCTTTCTCAGAGGTTAATTAACCAAAGAGACTACCACCTAAAGGTATACTCCAGCATAGTATCCCCCTAATAGTTTGTCTCTTTGAAATAGTAAAGAACATAGTAGACCAAACAGAAAATTCATATGAATTAAATGCATTAAAAGCACTCATTAATTTAATCCAAAAGTAGTAAAGGCAGTAAAACAATTAATAAATGGGTTCATTTCTTGCATACGTGGTGTCATAGTTTGGAGATTTTTTTTTATATTTGTGTGTACTGGATCCTGTCTGAGTTTCATTCAAACCTGAACCCTGAAAAATTGTTTCCAATGAATGTGCTGGGACTTCATATGGAGGGTTATTTAATAAGAGTATACAGCCATATATATACACTATTTCCCCACTATATGTGTTTTTTTTTATTATACTAACATTATACATTTTTTTAACACTACAAAGTAACTATGAATTGAAAATAGCTAGAAAATAGGTAAATTATAGTTAAATGTAAAATTATCATATACTGTAAAAATTAGATGCTTAAATAATTTTAAATGAATATAATGTCCCTTTAAGAAACTGCTATTTGATGGGATCAACTATAAATTGCATTTTGTGAAAGGTGATATAAAAAATATTTCAGTTGGATTGGGAATGTCAATGGCAAATCATGAGAAGATGCATAGTCACACAGTCAAATATCAGTTTTCAAGGAATGGGACAGGAGATGGAGAAGAGGAAGTAGAAATGGTACTTGAGGAAGATAGGATAAATGTAGATGCAAGGAGCAGAGCAGGAATAAAAATGTGAAAGAAAGATTGCGATAAGCCACACAGCCAAAATCTGGTCCTTTTACTGATTTTGGGCAACAAAAAAGCCAAGAAACCAACACTAGCCTCTCTTCTGCTGGGCGTATTGTGATAAAAGCCTGATGCAAAAGGCCATGCCCTTAATCCAGACTGGACCATAGTTTTTCTGAGAAAATTCCTGTCCCTGGATCAATCGCCTATGATTTCAAATAATTTTAACTTGACACAGTGTTTCTTCAAGAATAAAATCCAAATAAGTTTTCTAGAAACTTTTGTAATGTAACTTCCTTGTTTGGGTGCCTAATCGTACATCAGTTTTTAAAATGACAACTTATTTTTCTTCCTGTGTCTGGTATAATGGAATGCTCATAAATTTTTTTATAAAGGACAAATATCTTCTGGCTTTACTTTAAATTTAATATAATATTATATGCACATTTAGTTTCCATATATTTTCCATTATTTTCCATTAAATAGACAGTTTAATATATGGACATCGTTTATTGTTTTGGTTGAATATCCCTTCTTTGCACATTGTATTTGCAATTTATATATGAGCATACCATACAGATGGATGAGTTCACAATTTTGCAGCATTTTGGAGCAAAAAGAAAAAGAAGTGAGTTAAGTATTGAACTTAGGGTACTGTCTCACAGGAATAATATCTGTAAAATTATAAAGCTATTTATCTTATCTACCTCATCTGTCTGTCTAGCTATCTAGTCATCTACCTAATCTAGCTATCGAGAGATTACTTAAAACTAAGATAATTAATATAGGTAAGAATTTACTACTTGTTTCAGGTTGCCCATTGTACTGTCTGATTTGAAGACATTCATTAGTGAGCATATGAACACAACGTTAAATCATAATTAATTGATTTCTTGGTTTAATTATTCAAAATGAAGTAACCTATACAAAATAGGTTACTTAGCCATACCATGCCTGAAAAAGAGACCTCAGTAGTCTTACATTTAGCCAATAACTGAATCTCAACTGACCTCTGCCTGCCTCTACCCACTGCTTCGCTTTGTGACTTCGCCTTCTTGCCACCAACCTTGACCTTTGTCAGTTACTTGACTATTCTCATCTCTAGTGTTGCTACTGACTATCCGTGGACAGCAGTCCTAGGGGCCCGACCTAGGTATAGCACCGCAGCTAAGACCTAACCTCCTTGTGGAGGCCCTGGGTGAAAACCGGGTGTACCTTAGACTCTGCACCATTGGATCTGCTAGCATCAACTCCACTGTGGTCACATTTCCTGGCTGCTTCCTCCTTCTCCTCCCACTAAGTCTCCAATCCAATCCTGATGTCAAGTTTATATATATATATATATATATATATATATATATAGTACAAAAGAATATATAATTGGAAACTAATCCTTAAAATGAATGAACAGTTTACATGCACCATTGTGTGAGTTTTATATTTAATCCATATTGTGGTTAGTATTAAAGCCTCACAAATGCTGTTTTTAAGAATCTTTTGCATAAAAACCTTGAAAATAATATACAAATTTTTTAACCGGTAGAGAGGTGGATGATGCAGGTACTCATTCCTATAATTGCTTAAATCCATACTACCTGTTGATCATTAGTAATGGCTGATTTATAGACAGGATCTCTGTGCATTGTAACAATATCTCCAAAACACCATACCATAGGAAGTTCAAAGAAACAGGGAATTGTCCATGACAACCAAAGCATGGGATTTTAAACCATAACATCACTATTTCTTGGACAAATTTGAGATTTTGTCTGGGAAAACAACAATCCTGCCTAGTCTTGTAAACAATGTATAAAATTTTTAATTGAAATGTTATGCAATCCTTTGCTATACATTTAAAAGTGTGTGTGAGAGAGTGTGCAGCACTGTATCAAGTCAATGACCTAGGTGTTAGGTTTAAAAACCACTTAAAGATAGTACCTGGCCACCAAAGTTTGATAAAATCCTGAAACAAAACCAGAAGAAAGCACCAGGTAAGAGAGTAGCCCTGGAGGGAGAGACTTTGTAGATAGTGTTAGTTTGCATGTGTTAAAGGTGTCGACTTTATTTTGGTGGGTAGCTCTTTTTCCCACTAACTGATAGTAGACATTATTATTCACAGTGATTTTAAAGCTTAACTAGGCCACTGAATCATGGCCCCAATAAGCAGTTTAACGGTTACACAAGAACAGTTGCCTCTGAATGAGAACTACGTGCCATATAGACTATACATTAAATCTCATGTTTTTTGTTTTAAAGAATTCCCCATAATTACTTGTTACTGTACAGGCATCAGTCTGAATTTAAAGCCTTCTAGTTGTCTGGCAACAAAATAAGTTAAATTACCTCAGCAAACATCCACAATACCTGGGCACATCCACCTCAAATTACATGTAAAACCAAAAGAGAATGTCGGGAGTATTGTATAAAGTGCTAATTTGATTTTATTATGCCATCATAGTAGACATCCCAAGCAAGGGCACAATATTTTGGTTGGTTTGTTGAAGATGGCACAATAAATTCAAATTCACACTTTTTATACAGTCCTTCCAACATTCTCTTTTGGCTTTATGAATGGATGTGTGGCCCCTCGCAAGATTCAAATATTAACGTAAGGCAGTGAACAGCCTGGGCATAGTGGCGATTAGAGGCTGCCATGTGATTTGGCTGACGTCATCCGTGATGTCAGCGACTCATGATTGGCTAAGGCCAACCAGGAAGTGCTGGGGAGAGATGAGTCTCCCCAGTGGCTGCTGTATTCAGCAGCTTAATGTAACGAGCGGCGCTCGAATGGAAGCGCCGCTCGTTACATTTAATAGAAGAAAGGAGGCATTCAGAATCTCGAGTTTATTCGAAATTTCGAGTTAAAAACTCGAAATTTCGAACAAAAACTCAAAATTCCTAAATCGAAAATACCATTTTCGAATATTTTCAAAAATGGCATTTTCGATTTTAATAAATTTCACCCTAAAAGTTGCAATTAATTGCCAACATACCTGTGAAAAGCCTAAAAGCATGCTCCATGATTAATAAAATTGCCTTGTAAAGATGACAAGGTACAGCAGCAAACCGCAAGTGTTTTTACCTCTAACTTACTGCATATTAATAAAAAGAGAAGCTGGGGTTAGTTAAGGGGGCAGTACTATATAATAATATGCAATTATTTTTTTGTCTCTGGTCACACCCCATTTTCAAATAATTTTCTTGAAGATTAAATTTGTGTTTTATGCCATACTAATTTAATTATCAATTCCAGATTTAAGTGGAATCCTTCTCCCTTTGAAGCAGTGAACACGTGTCTTGTTTCCAACTTACATTACAAAATGTATCTAATCTACTGCCATTCATTTCAGTTCAATTTCAAGTCCAAGTTGTATTGCAGGTAGTTAATTTCCAAACAGCATGGTAGCAATTGATTCCAATTAGGGACAACTTAATAATATTGCTAGTGACTACGGACTGGGGCACCATGATATTCTCGTAAGCTTATCATATTATGGGCGAAATTTAATAAGCCCGAAAAGACTCAGTCGAATTCAAGTCTTTTCAGGTTTATTCTCGCAAGATTTCCCCAAGAGATCATCCCGCGGGAGTTTTGCTTTTCGATATTCCGAATTTGATTTTTCGATGGAAAGGTAGCTATCTATACTATGGCTAGTATACCTTTCCATCAAAAAATCCAATTCAGAAATAAAATGCATTCAACCACTTCCCCACTGCGCTGGAGAAACTGTGGAGGACATGGCACTCTAAGACATATATTGTATGATTGTCCTCAGGTTAAACGTTTTTGGAACCAAGTATTAAGTTAACTTTATACAATAAGATAACCACTATCAAATTACAACTAGAACCACAGCTTATTCTGTTTGGTATGCATAGCTCAGCCTATGGCAAACCTCTCTGAATGTTACTCTGCAACATCTACTACACAACTGGAAAACCACCAGAATCTCAACAATTCAACAGGTGATTAAAGAAGTCGAGACCAACGCAAAATATGATGAAACAGCGGCATTAGCATACCGCAGCAAACTATCTCCAATAATAGACTGGACATTGTGGCACCTCAACAATAAAACCATCACAGACTAGAGACTCTTCAACATACAGCAACAACAAACCGAAAATTAGCAGATAAAGTAAATCATCCCCCATGTGCCTCCTCTTCCATTCCCCCACCTTACCCTACCACTCATTCTTTTTTTTTTTTTCACTCTAATAATCTTTTCCCCTCTTTCCACATGCGGTCTACCCTTCCCACTTCAATAATAAGCTAACACCACATATAAGTTTAAACAAGTCTGTTTATTATTCAACATAACTGCAAAATGACTCAACTTCAAACAATCATTGTATGTTTTTCACTAACAATTCAAATGAGTCAAATAAAGAAAATTTATTATAAAAAATCCAATTTGGAAAATCGAAAACGAAAACTCCCGCGGGATCATCTTGCGGAAATCTTGCAGGAGGCTTTAATAAACCCGAAAAAACAAAATCGAGTCTTTTTGGGCTTATTAAATTTTGCCCTATGCATACTATATAAATAAGTCTCTCTTTTTTTGCTTTACCAATGATATACCATAACATATATTGTGTTCTCTATTGTTTTTCATAATTAAAGGATAGAAGAGCAAAAGCTTCACACACGTAGAGACTGGTATATAACCAAATATATCACTGGTCAGTAAAACATTTGGTTATATACCAGTCTCTACTGTTGTGCAGCTTTTGATGTTCTATCCTTGTATTGTTTGATTCTGGGAGCTATGGCTTGGCTCACATAAAAGCTTGCACCACCCCCTGATTAGACATTGTTTGGTGTGCATTCATACCTTCTCTCTGTCTACAAACACTATTGTTTTTCATATACATTAGACAGAATGACCCTCCTTCAATTTGATATAAGCAAAGCTTTCTCCACATAGGTTCCATTAAAAAGTCAACTGGTGTTGCAAAATAGCATAACTGAATAGACTGTATAGCAATAGCATGTAGGCTACGATAAGTCATAGATAAAATGGTTTACTTACCTCCATTAAGGGCAAATTATTTCTAAGGTAGCTAAAATGTGTAGGGCCTTGCTAATGTGAGATACCTTATAGCAGTTATTTATATGTCTTATATTGTATTCCATTGACTATTTGTTTTAAAGCAGAAATTTAGTTTTAGCAGTGTATTTCTTTTGGAATTCTTCAGCCAAGCCTTTTCCATAGGTTACAGCACCAGTGCAAGTTTTCACCTGTGATTATTCATCTTTTATTTTAGTTCCTTTCATTACATCGGGTAGCTTGGAAATATGTTTAGTTAACATGCATAGCATTCACTTTTTGGATCATTTATGCTTTCTCCTACACCAAAGGCTGTGTCGCTCCTTCTTTTTCTCTGCTCAGCAATGCAAGGGTTAAATACCCCAGAGCAGCTGTGAGAAGACTAGCAAGAACTTTCCCATTCTTAAATATATTACTATTTACAGGGGCACCTAATTCTCATTATGATCTGAGTTTAAACAAATAAATTGAACTGAAGGTAAAACTGAATCCTGCAAGCTGTAAGTGAAAATATACAAATTGCTGTGTGTGTGTGTATTCTACTGTGCCACTGGAATATTTCCTTTACACCTGTCGCCTAAGCCCCTTTGTCACTAGAGAGGCAGCTTGCTCCTAGCTGATTGGAGTTGATAATTTGTCTGTTTAATCATTTGCAGTTACAGTGAACGTTCTAACAGAGCTGTTGAATAAGGCTATATCAAAGGCATGTTTTTGAAATATTTATGTTTCGATTGAGTTACACATGTGCATAATTCAGTGGAAAGATTCATTTCATGCATAATAATTTAGGAAAGATAATGCTCCTTTAATCTCCCCATGAATGAAACATAATATAATGAACACAAATACACTGAAATGGGTAAATGGTAACATGAGCAGAACCAATAAAATAATTTACAAATCAAGCTGGTCGAGTGAAACATTTTGCTACCTGTATTTGGCTATTAGGTTTTAATTATAATCTGTATTGTTTATGGTATTGTTTATGCTGTTTGTATATTTGGGACTGCTAAATGTTTTACTGTTTTTTGGTTTTAGTAACTTTACTATCACTAAACCTTGTATCCTTAAGCAGAGAAGCAAAGGAGTAGCTTGATAATCCTACAGCGTCGGACAGTGCTTCTCAAACTGCTCAATGCTGAAATAGGCAAGGCCCAAAATGGAACCTTATCAAGTTGTAAACACTTGATTTAGAATTCTAACCCTACCAAGTATTAATTAATTCTTTGGTGTAAATGGTGTTTTTCTGTATTATTTTGTTGACCCATACATTGAAGAGTTTTATCTCTATCATGATGCTTTAATACTCATTACAATAATCGGGGAAAGCTGCATTTTTTTTTAAATTATATAACTGCAAAGTAAAATGTGTATAACCACAGTTGTATAGTACCGGATAGACTAAGCTCGAGAGATGATGATAAGGAGAAACTGAGGTCCAGATGAAATTTTTTTTAAAAACCACAGGTGTATAAGGAAGCATAAGACTTCCTGGCTGGATGATTTTATATGTAGACATAACTGTGGGCTAGTAATGAAAGGTTTGCATGTGTACTTTTGGCAGCTGTGGTACATATTTGCTAGGAACTCTATTAGCTGATCAATTCCTGGCCACCAAGCAAGATGCCTAGCCATTGGTTTCATTTTTATATTTCTTACATGCCCCTCATGATTTTCTTAAAGTGTTTCTGGCTTGCAACCTACCTGGTATAATGACATGTCGTCATTTCAATATCCTTCTGTAGGTTAGTTTATTTATGTGGGAGCAGTAGGGCATAAGTGCCAGTTTGTCTTCCATCCCTTTAAATGTCTGTTTACAAACTTGTGCCATGACTGGATGTCATTTTATTTGTTGCAAAATTAATTTGCATTTTAATGGAAAGCTCTCAGTCTGATGGAAATAGATTAATTCTGCACTGTCTTCTGGGTGTCTTTAACTGGCAAAGGGAAAATGACAGTCTGGTTGATATAAAGCTGTTTGCTTGACTCTACATCATACTTGAGTAGTAATGCCCATTGCTGCAGACATATAATAACTGCTGGGGATATCTCATTATCTGAGTGAAGTATTGCCACCGTCGGTTGATGTTTACTTTCAAATGGCAACTTTCAGCCATACAGAAATTGATTAAATCTCCATACCAGGTGGTACATAATTGTGTTTAACCTTAAAAAATAACCTAGAAACAAATGGTTTTAGTCTTTCAGTTTTGTCTGGGATCACACCAGAAAAGACAATCCTAATACCATATGGAGAGACATGACATCTAATTTTTTTGGCAAGGAAGTATCTAAATGTGTCAGAACATTTTCAGGTTTTTTTTTTTGCTTCCCTGAATGCCTCATCACATCCATCTGTGGCAGTCGATTCAGTGGGTGTAGTACTGTTTTTCTGTAGCAAATTTTCAACACATTTACTGTATTCATTTATATGATCTGAAATGGATCTAAGCTGGGTGACAACTTTGGGTAGAAGTAATTCGAACAATTTAAAACAATTTACAAGGTAGAAATTAACAGTCAAACCAAATCAATTCAGCAGTCAAATCAAACTGCTTGAACTTTTAACCAGAAAATAGATTAATCTCAAATAATAGTGGCAGTATAATATGGTGGTCATTACCGAAACATGTTATGTTCTTCGAGAATGGGTCAGCTCCAAAAGATGGTGTGAAGTTAGTATGTATATAAGATATTAAAAGAAAAACGCCAAGTACCTGGACTGAAACGTCCTACTTGCCCTATGATTAAATATCTTGTATTATAAAAAGTTTCAAGGAGTGAGCTTACTATGGGACACTGTATTGTATCAATTAAACGGCACTGAAAAAAAAAGACATTTTTGTGAGACGGGAGTGGGGAATTATCCTGGCAAAACTTTATATACATATATATATATATTGTGGGAGACTAGCTCAAGTGCAGTGGCCTGCACTCAAAACCCAGCATACCTTATTTAGTTTATTCACATTTCATGTCAGTTTTATTTACAACTTGCACAAAATAGAATTGTTTTACTCATGAATCCTTTATGACGGACAGAAATTCATCACAGAAAAGGTTACAGCAGCATCACAACACAGCTCCCCCTGGGCTTCACAGTATGGTGTTCTCACATCTAAAGTACAGTGAGGCAGAGTGTTTTCAGGGTCCCTCTAGCCCTACACACTCTAAAACTCTAACTGAGTGTGGGATGTCCACCCAAACACTATAGGCACTAGCCTTTCACTACCTGCTGTTGAGATAAGCTCATCTCTATGCTAACTAACCTTGTGCCCTAGGCATCAATGACAAGCACCATCCATCAGCACTTGTCTAATAACTAACAATTTCTTCAAGATTTCTCTCCTCCTGAGGATTAGTTCCTCTGCAGGACACACTAGTCCTAGGATGTAACGCCAATGGTCTCTTAACTCACCAGGTACCCCTCTGATAAGTCTTTGTCACTGGTGTCTTTGTTCTAGGACAGATTCTCTCCCTAACCTATAAGTGCTAGAAAGAAATGGCCCAACAACTATTTCCCTCTCAACATATACTACCTCTTAAATCCTAAGGTCATCTGATGTGTGTATGTATTTATGTATGTATGTATGTATGTATGCTTCACTTTCTCCCACTCACCTAAAGACCATACCTGATAAATTCCAAAATTAACCCTAAAAATCTTAACTCTTAGGCTACTTGCTCACGAAACAAACAAAAAATATATATATTTGCATTTGAGGCATTTTCAGTTGTTGGTATTTTTGCCCTTTTTATCCTAATTCTTTTATTTGTGATATCCTTTAATAACTGCATGCCTGATTATTTGCTGACCATTTTCTGCTGAAAATTCAGCACCTTTACAAATAATGAGCATGCCAATTCCAGTGTAATTTTTTTTTTCTGTTGTCATTCCTCCTTTAAGTCTACCCTTACTGGGGATAGAAGTAATGTAAATCATTATAAGCTGAAATGCACAGTAGAGACATAAAAGCTAAAGCAATATGTTACATATTTCAATGCAATTCCATATATTTCCATAATAACAAAATTCTGCAGATCTTGATAAAGTGGTAATTATTGACAACTAGTCCTAGAGAAAAAAGATACAGGGTTTTTGGTTGTTTGGAAGGATACAACTATAAAATAATCTTAGGCAAAGTCTTCATCCAAAAGAAGTGGTAATATAAGATGTTCAGGTTCAGGCTGGTTTATGACCAGGAAAGCATACACAACATTAATCCATTTCATTTATGCATTAAAAAAGGTCTGTGAGAAACAATGGGTTAGCTGAGAGCCTCTGCAACAAGTGCTTGTTGCTATGACTATTCTGAAAATTCAATAAGCCTAAACCTGTCATTTTAACACTTGTTCTTAATACTAGTTGGCCAATAAATAGAAATCACTTTTTTACTGGTTTTAGTGTCCCTTTAAAGAAGTACAGGGTCTGCTAGACTAAACTGCTATATTATGAACAGCAATTCAGTAACTTTGGGCAGTAGGGCTGTTTTTTAGAACTGCTGGCACTAGGATATCACAGCCGCCATATTGAATCCTCGTTAATTTGCTAATGATCCCTGACACATTTTGTATAACTGATTTGGGAATGTCACATGGTACATTAAACTGTGAATATCAATGAGGAATAGATTCAGTGCTGGATTTCACATATTCTGTGTGAAAATTCAATTCACAGAGCAGCTTTCTCAGCAGGGGGTGGAGCTGAAAATCTACAAAGACTGACATACTATTGAAATATTGTATCAAGAAGAAGTAGAAATAATCAAGTGACTTGGAAAGGAAAGACTGGGGCACATTTAGTAAAGTCGAACAGGTTTTTTGACTAGTAAATGCAAGAGAAACAGCCTATATTTAACGTTATCCCTGTTTTTTCTTATTTATTAAGATATTCAAAAGCATTTTTATCACCCAATAGAGTTCTCCACCCTCAGGCTGGCGAAAACCCATTATTCCCTATGGAATTGGTCCTGTCATTTAACCTAAGTTCAAAATATTTTCCCATCGAAAAGAGACATTTATATCAATCTGTAATGAAAGGGACCCTCATAGAAAAGCATTGCAATGTGTGTCCCTATTAACAGATTGATATTTATCAATAACGATTTATTCCAATGGGAAAACATTTTTAGCAATCCTTTGTAAATCATGGAAATCGAAAAGTAGAGGAAAACAAAAGTTGACAGCGAAGTGGTGTGAAATCAATCAAAATGATCAAATTGGTCTTAGCAAATATGTCCCTGTGTGTTTGTTGAGTTTCTGGCCCTCTCACAAGATGTACTTCTGCTGGTACCATTATATTACCACAAGTAATAAAAATGAAATAAGACCAGCTAATATTAGAAAATATATGGGATAGTCCTATCAGTTATATAACATTTAAAAAAATGTGTAATTTACTTCACTTGTTCTTCGTTAAGCACTTTCCCATGTCTGTATTATAATTGTATTGTTGGATTGTACAGCGCTGCCTAACCTAGTGGTGCTATGTAAATAAAAATATGCATACATACTTCAGTGGATATACAGAAAAGAAAATCAGTTTATATTGGATTCTGGGTGGCATGATGCACACATACTGGAAAAATGATTTGACTCTCTAAGAAAGATTAAAAACAAAAGAATTCTGCATTCAGCAAGCTGCGTGGGACAGCGAGGGAAAGGCATACACTGTGGAGCATATTTATCAGAGTGAATTCCCTATACTGTGTGACAATTCACCCGTGCTCTAGCAAAGCCAGTTGTGCATATTAACTAAACAACATACTGTCCCATGAAGCAAATTGTTTAAAAGAGACAATGTCACTATAACTATCTCTTTCTATATTAATTTCTACATACTGGTAAGATGCATATATTAATATACAAGAAAGAAAAGAGAAAAAAATGACAACAATTGTCTGTATATTCATTCCAAGGGCTGTTAATTCCTTGCTTATGTTGGCAATTGGTCACCACATTTTCTATGACATTTTCTTAAACATTTTATTTCTTTTAAAACAAGTTTCATACATCAGTTTTTTAAAAGTGTAAAATTGAGCAACTTTTACATTAAAGCATTCTATGTAAATGTGATTTAAAAAAAGAAAATGAAAATAGAGGTGTTATCTTCTATTGTGCATAATAATTCTCAGTTTGGTTCTTGTGCGAGAATTCATTTGTGTAAACCATGAGATAAAATAGGAGTGAACAGAACAAAGAAAAACAACAACTTCCTAGAGAGTTATGGCATCGTTAAATCAGTCTAATCATGGCTGATTGATTATATCTCTAACTAGAGATTAAAACATAAAAGATTGTTTTCTTTATCCTTCTTTACATATATGGTGGTGGGGCCCACCGGCAACCAGCAACTAACATACATCATTTAATTAATTAAATGTTCTTATGTAAGCACTGTAAGAGGCTATTCTTCATTGGTTTGGTATATCATTTCAAGTTATCCTGGTTTCTGTATAACACATTTTTTGAGAATGTAAGGTGGGTTGTATCCAAGAATCCCATATGGCATGATAGGAGTCTAATTTGTCCTTCTGTTGGGTGATGGCATATTCTGCAGCTGCATTGGTTGTCATCAGTGTTTCCAGGTTATGTATTGTATCATGGGCTGTAGGTTGTTTCCAGGATCCAGCTATTACAGTTTCTGCTGCTGTTAGCGCTTAGGAGTTTTCTGACTGGAGCTTTCACAGAGTTTGGGAGCAGTTGTAATAATGCTATTTTGGGTTCAAAGTCTAGTTTTAGTTGTATTTTGTCAGTTATTAGTTAGATAACTTGTTTCCAAAAGGGAGCTATTACTGGGCAAGCCCAACACACATGTAAATTAGAGCCTATTTGTTTGCATCCCTCCAGCAATTTGGAGATGTAGAGGTGAGGATAGTAGCTATTTTTAATGGTGTACCATCTCAGGATTACTTTTCTGTTTGATTCTATGTAGTTTGCACAGTGGGCTGCCTTGGTAGGATTGAGATATTTTCTCCATTGCTGTTTTGAAAACTCTGCATCCAACTCCTCTTCCCATTTTTCCATAAAAGATAATTTATCAGTTTATATATATGTTAATAACATTTTATAACAGTCTGATAGTACTCCCTTGCCCATAACACATTCTCTACACAAGTATTCCAATAGAGTGCTATTTCGGATTTGTTTATGTGGCATCACTGTTTATCTGTAAATATGGGAATTTAGCTGTGTCAGGGGAGATGTATTTAGTCTTTAGTTCCTCGAATGTTCTTAAGGGTGTTGCCAAAATATGGATCATGTATCTTAGTTAGTCTTCTTTTTGTAAGCAGATGGATATGTTTGGGGGTTGAGTGTGTTTTTGTTGATGTTGCTTTACGAACTTTATCGAATGTTTTTAAGTGTTTCATGATATGTAGCATATTTGGTAAAGTTGCTCTATCTTTTTCATTTAGCCACAGGATGTCTGATACAGAGTAATTATTCATGTATGCATTTTCTAAATCGCTGAATTGTCTATGTTCCTATTTGGCATGGAATCTGATCACAGTCTCCAGGTGCGCTGCTTTAGAATAATTGTTTATGTTTGGTACACCCAAGCCTCCTGTTTTTTTTTTTTTT
>JAKJJM010076642.1:0-13768 GCA_021901965.1 Pipa carvalhoi
AGCGTCTCCTATGGAGCCGCTTCCTGCATTAGCAATCCCCCATCCTACCTAGCGCTGGTGCAGGGTGGGGGGATAGGGGTCCCAGGGACCCCTACTAGATGGGGTTTGTTTAAATTAAATGAATTATTTCCATAGCGCTAATATTGCATTAGCGCTATGGAAATAATTGGGCATTTAAATCATTAACCATTTAACTTGCCGGTTAATGATTTAAATAGCGCTGGGTGGGGTGCTGATACTGGGGGGGATTGGGGGAATGTGTGGGGGTGGTAAGGGATGTGTGGGGGTCCATGTAAGAAACTTTAATGGGGTTCGGAGTTCGGGTTCGACCAGAACCTCGAACCGAACTTCTCAAAGTTCGAGGTTCAGGCCGAACTCGAACTTTTTAGTGCTCGCTCACCACTAGTCTTGAGGGTTAAAAGGATATTGAATCCCCCCCCCCCATACAAACACGGTTTATAATATATTTGTGAACACTGAAATTAACTTTGATAGTTTTAAGCTCTTAGTTACCATGCAAAGTGATCTATATTGATAATGCATTGTGTATTATTATTGCAATCTATTTTACACTAGTTATGTTGGCATTCCCACCTAGGCAGGCAGGCAGGGTAGGGAGGGCAGGAGGGCAGGCAGGCAGGGGATGGATCGCAGGTGGGTAGCAAGGGAAGGACAGACAGGGGAGGGGTGGTATATTTTAGCACACCATTTGGTTTAGAAATTTTTTTATTTTTATTTTCCTCCTTAAAATTCTAGGTGTGTCTTATGGAGCAAAAAATACTGTATTGCACATTACATGTTTCAGGTAGGAAACCCTTTATCATATGTGAAATGCTACGCAAGCACAAACAATTTAAAGAGAAACATGGATCACACCCAAAATTGAAAAACTCCACCCACAAACGTGATTGGAGGGAACTGCTGGAAGTTTCAAGGCCTACACCTCCAAGATTAAAGTCCAAGTACAATTTAAATAGAAATCTCGAATCTCTAGGGAGATTACATAGAAAGAATATTGATAAGTGAAATAGCTTACAATGGCCTATCACAAGGTTTATAAACATTGAAACATGTGCATTTTTCTATTACTTATATTGGAAGTTGGACCGAGCTTTTCCTTGAGATCCTGATTTATTATTCTGGAATCATTACTACCTGCACCACCATTATCTTGTGTTTATAAATTCCCACCTAGATTGTAAGCTCTACGGGGCAAGGACCTCTAACCTCTTGTGTCAACCACAACCCGGCACTTAAAGTGGTGTATCCTTGTGATATTATACTTGTATTGTGTAATGCACTTTTCCCATGTCTGTATAATACTTGTATTGCTGAATTGTACAGCGCTGTGTAAATTTGTGGCGCTTTAGAAGTAAAATTATACATACATATATTCAGGAAGTCATTATACAATGTACAATTATTGAGTCTGCAGGGTCTGTTACTCACATCTGATTGGATTTTGCACCACATCTGTTCAATCAGCACAGATGCAGATAAACAATGAAAGATAAACACCTTATTAACAATGTTTGCTAAAATGTATGTAATATTTTTTAAAGTGTGCTGGATACTAAACTAGATAACGCAGCATAGACATGTATTTTATTTTAATAAATGCAGAATCCGCAATGGCCTTTTTGTTAGCCCATTACCAGAACTTTAACTTGGACTCTCTCTGAGTACAACACTATGGGAAAATAGAACGGACTTAATTAAAGGAGATCTGGATTGAACAAAACCTTGTTATCAGTGGTGTGTTTCTAAATTGTTGACCCAGCTTGACCAGTCTGAAAATCAGCCCTTCTTGTTTTGTGGATCAATATTTCAACTTTGAAACCTTACTTTGTGCAACAACGTCTAAAACTGTCTACCGGAATGAGGTGTGGAAAGATATGGATGTTGTAATCCACTGTGCTGTGTGGCATCGCTCTAATACTGTTTACACAAACACAACATGCAATTCTTTTCCTTGTTGTTTCATGCGCATCTGCTGTGTTTTTGAAATATCCATGAAAAAAAAAAGCAGCTATTTTAATAACAACAATAATATAAACAATACCTTATGCATTTATTCTTTGTTTTTTGAAATTGGATATTTAATATAAACATAATTATCTGTATTATGTTCAGCGATGCTGAGTAGTAAAGTTAGTCTTATATAAAACCTTTCCAGGGATTATAAACACTATAAACTTCCAAGCAAAATAGACAGTCTCATCATTGTAATAAAGATGCAAATATGCAGGTTAATTAGCAGAAGAAACACCCACAGACAGAACAGTTACATTAAAAAATCTCAAGCACCAACTGTATGATTTATTGGTGTTCTTAAAAAAAAATAATTTTTTAGTGTTAAAAGACAAATAAAGAAAGCTAAAAGAATATATAATTTTTAAAACTGTTTTCTCATGTGTTTTATTATTGTCATTGTTTTTTCTCGTTTGTTTGGCCCCATGGGAAATCTTTTAGCTGTTCCCTTGGGCCAGTGACCCAACGATGAACTGAATCTCTGCGGCAATTATAACAACTGTGTTCTTAAAATAACGCTGGATCTTTTTTTTTTTTTTTCAGACAGGAAACAAATAATTTGTCTGATAACAAATCAAAGTAAGCTTTTATAACATTATTTACATTTTACTGAACTTCTTACCCGTGTGAAGGTTTCACAAGTAACAGAGGTAATATAAACAAATATTAATATCAAAAAGATGTTGGTTTCAGCTAAATGCTAAAATCACGAAAGCATCATAAATTATTAGCCCGTCTGGAATCGGGATAGGGCTAAAATGGAGGGCAGCATAAAATACTTTGGAAACACACATGGAATGTTTACCTGTCAAGGTGAAAAGCTGCAATCTCAGCATTGTGTCGCTCATAGTCCGAAAAGTAGAAAAAGTCTGGCGGTGTTTCTTGTTCCCTTGTTTGCCTGAAAAGACAAATAGAAATATGAACCAATGTGTAGACGGTATATTTGGTCTGTCATCTATTTTATAGTTAGCATAGGAAAACATCATCCGATATATTTTAGGCTATGAATTGTATGTAGTTGTATAGGGAACCAAGTATCACATTTGGAAAATATTAATATTTTTAACACAAACGGGGTCAGTCTCCAACTGGCTACTCTGATGTTGCGAAAAGTGGGTGAATTCAGAGCAGTTCGCCTAGTCGCTTTCGCTCCTGCGACACTCTACTGCTTAGTCAATAGTAGAAGTACCTGTGCATGCGGACGCAAAGTCATGTGAAGTGCTCTGCAATATCACAACTATCGTAGTTGCCTGAATTGGTTGTGTAATCAATAAGTGAACATGAGGAGGTGAGATAAAGTGTGAATTCACAGCTATATGTGATTATTCGGCCTTTAGTCAATAAGGCCCTTAAAGCCAAACTGCACACACCACAAGTTCAAAATAAAAGTGTCTGTTTGAATGTGTCAAAAACCATTACAATGGGCTCTTTTTGAGTTAAGAAGTTTTGAAATTTGAAAATTTTACTTTCCAAAGTGAAAACTTCCAAGTAACTTTGAAAAACGACATCAAAACCATTCGATCTCAGAGTTTTAGAGCTAAACGGAAGGTTCAAGCGCAATGAAATTGTTATTTCAATGTATCATTTTGTGCCGTTCCGCAGGTTTCTTCGCTCCTCTTTGGCAGCCTGTATCACAGTCATAAAGTGAGGCTGGCTGCTGTGTTGGATACATTGGTTAAATGAATGATCTCCATATATGTTATCCTCTTTTGTTTACATTTGACCGAATGCTAAGATACAGAATGATAATTTAATAACCAAAAAAAGTAAATGAAAAATGATATCTGATTCATTTATTTCACAAACAGTCACTAAAAAAATATGATGCAAAAGATAAAAGCAAATCTTAAAGTATTACAGATAAAAAATGATACCTCTTTCTATAACATATGTGAACATTCCTTTCTAGGGGACTTAGAAATGGCAAATATTTGAAACAGATGAAAATTTCAGTGTTTCAACCTGTTAATGCTCATGAGGTCGGGGTAATGTATCGATATAGACACTTTTGCCTATTTAGATTGTGCTGAGATGTTTATTTGGACTATGGATTTATGGACCTATTCAATGGCAGTTACTTTTGTAGCATCCATATGTAATTCTTAATGATATAACTAATCCTGTTTAACTTTTCTACACATTTCTACGTATACAATTGGTTAAACAAGTCAAAAACAAATATCTTCCTTTGATACAATTCATGAAAACAACAGTCAAAATTGATCATGACTGTTATCAGGTCTGCTACTCGAAAGAGCCTGTTCACTCTTTCCTACCACTGTCCCTATAACTGCACCTGTAGTTTCTGAACCCACTGTCCCAACTCCACCACCCCAGATTCCAGAAATCATAAGGGAAATGGTGCAGGGGGTTGAGAACCCAGTTCACATGGTCATTAACTCATCCCTTGCTGACTATGAGCAATAGATCTGACAAGAAACATCAGTTATTTCTTCTCACTCTGGATCAGTGGTTCTCAACCTGTGGGTCGGGACCCCGTCGGGGGTCGAATGATGATTTGCCAGGGGTCACCTAAGACCGTCGGAAATATAGTGTTTGAATGTGGTCGCCCAATAACAATTAATGAACGGGGGTCACCAAATCACAGGGGATTGTACTAAAGGGTCACGGCAATAAAAAGGTTGAGAACCACTGCTCTGGATTCTTAGAACTGCCCCCTAGTGTATAACAATCTCTTCTCTACTATGACAACTAAAAGCCATTCTTTCTCTCATTGTGATGTGGGGTATGATAGCATTAATATTTTTATAAACAAGAAAGGAAAAGAGTAAAGAAAAATCATCTTTTATGTAGAAGGTGTTCAGCAGAAATACTGTATTCTGGGCTTTTGGTAATCATAGGTATAAACATGTAATTATAACAGATACACAGATATTTAGTCTGTTATATATTGCATAATACTTAAATACTGATATTTTAAAAGTTTTTCTTTATGTTTGGACACAAGCTATAAAAGTACATTTAAAAAAAATAATGTTTGGTGAATCCAACAGAGATCCTAAAAGCAGCTAGACATAGTACGTACTGGTGAGTTTCTTATCAGTCTTCAAAAGGTGTTTTAAACAAAATAATTCTTGGAATGCAAAATAGAAATATGCTGACTTAACCACAAAAAGATACGATACCTCTTTACTCTGTGAAAAATACTTGAAAATAAGCAGTTGTTATAATAATATAACCAAGGGGAATTTCCTATGCACACAGTAAATTAGAAACCATTTTCTAATAGTGCACTGCACTCTGGAAGGCAAATTATTTCTCTCTCGTTAAAGCTAAATATTAGCGTTGGTGACTAATAGAATTGCCAAGACAGGAAATTAATCTTGGAACCATTAAAACTATTCACTGCTGAGTATTACACTGGTATAAATTGTAGATTGCGGTCGTGGACAACAAAGGAAAATCTAAAGCATCAAACAGGACGGGTATGATTTATCTAATGATTAGGCACACTAACCCTTTTTTTGTTTGTTTGTCTTAGTCTAAACATGAAAAGATGCAGGTACATTCATGTAATTGATTTCATAGAATTTTATTTTTTAAAAAAATATAGCTTTGGGGGTAATTTTAGAAGAATTTTTCCAGCTGCCAAAATAATTTTCAATCCTTACCCGGAGCATTAAAAACAAAATCTCACGTCAGCCAGTAATATAGCCCAACTGTTTACAATGTCAAATTTCCAAGAACAACCGATTCACCTTAATACAGTACCCTAATCCCTATCCGAAAAAAAAAAAAAAAAAAAGATTTCAGCTCATTTCTTCCTAGTGTGACACAAGTAAACCAGCATTCCAGGAGCAAACTTGGCATAAAGGAGTGATTTACAAGTCTCCTCCTGCTTACCCATAAGCAGCAGTTATACCTGGGCTTTTAGTCTTAGAACCATGGTCTTTACATACAGGAACCCAGCAAAACTATCCCACCCTTTCCAAAGTTGTTTGAAAACAGTTGGTAAGAAAACTCAGCTGTTGTCACATTAAAACAATGGAAAGAGAAAAACAATGGAAAGAGAAAAAACAGAACTGTTAAGTTTTAGTTTAACGCCAGCCTCTATCCTTATCCCAAGTAACACAACAGATTCACGGTTTTATTTTTCCCATAATGATAATATTATTAGCTACAGTGGCATACAAATGATCGGTACAAACTAACTGCTTTGTTCCTCAGAAAATAGCCTGAATTTAAAAAAAAAAAAGTATTCTTAATCCTGACAGTTTAGCCAGCTGCAGAAGCTGTAATTGTTCCTTACTGCTGCATAACTGGCATATGGGACAGCCATTAAATCACTGCAGGAACAGTACATTCTCACAAATGTCACTGTTGGAATAGCTGCCTGCAGCTCTGGGTGCTCGCTTTCTATACATCATTAACTCCGGATTTTACAAAAGTTTCTTTCCCTTGCCTAGAATCCTTGTTTGTATATATCTTTGTGAGACATCAAAACAATCATTTTTCAAGGTATTGTGTTTTACATGGAATGCAGAAATACCTATCCTGCTTAGAGAGTATTTTAACGCTCAAGCCTCATCCTCAGCAGTACTACCAACAATCATTCCTCCCTCTATGCTTGGGCAATAAGTATTTGTTACAACCAAACAACAACAAATAAAACATACAGGGCGAAAGTTATTAAGCCCATAAAGACTCGATTGAGTCTTTGCCGGCTTAATCGCGCAAGAATTCTCGCGAGCGCATCAGGCGAGATCTCGATTGCGCTTCTTCGCAATCGAGATCTTTCGCCCAAAAATTTTGTAGCCATAGGACTTATGGCTACTTTTGGGCGAAAGATCTCGATTGTGGAGAAGCGCAATCGAGATCCCCGCTAGATGCTCTCGCAAGAATTCTCGGGCGATTAAGCCCGCAAAGACTCAATCGAGTTTTTACGGGCTTAATAACTTTCGCCCACAGATGGAGCAGGCTTACATGCAACTTTTGATATGTAGAAAACCAGAGAGCATGGTATCGCATATATTAGCCATTCCAGGACAGTTTTAGATTAACCAACGATAGTTAGTTTTGTTTTGTAACATACAGAAACTGTACATGTTTGAGTCTAGTACACAGTTTGAATAAGAAAGGAATAATCAACAGTATCAAATCTAGTGCATAAGAATGGAGAAGCGACCTTTGGTTTTGGTAACCTGGAGATTATTTGCAAGTTTATACAGGGCACATTGTTGTTTGTACCAGCTGAAAACCACACTGCTAAGAATCCAGGAGACGGCGGGCATACATACAGTTAGTAAGGCTGGTGCAGAACAGATATTCCAGATGTTTAGAGGCTATTATCAAGAAAGAGACAGGATGGTAGCTAGAGAGGCATGCAAGGTCAAGTGTAGATTTTTAAGGATGGGTTACATACAGGCCTGTTTATATGAAGAAGGAAAACTTCCAGGACAGTGAAGAATACAACATGTAAGTAAGGGTTGGTACAAGGGAGGAAGGACAGTGAAGAATACAACATGTAAGTAAGGGTTGGTACAAGGGAGGAAGGACAATGAAGAATACAACATGTAAGTAAGGGTTGGTACAAGGGAGGAAGGACAGTGCTTAAGTAAAATCAAATGAAGAGGGTCAAAGGAACATGTGCCAGGAGAGGATGAGAGGTTGATAAAATCTCAGATTGGTAGCATTTTGGAACTGTAAAAAAAAGATCCAGAAACTGAGCGGGAGATAATAATATTACTTTGTATAAAATATGTTCAATTAAGCCACTTGATATACAATGATTCATTTACTAAGCATTCATACTGTTTCCTACAGATGTTGAAGTGTTACACTCGTATTATTTCAGACTGTGATATAATATTCCTCCCAACCATTAAATATAAAAAGCTATGTTTCCTATGCTGTCTTTGCCTCCTAAGGAACAAACTGACGGGGAGCAAATTGGGCATCTATAAATGACATGTTTCTTGACAGCTTTGCAGATCTTTAGAAATTAAGCATATCTAAAAGCAAAATATCTGTCTTTACAGTACATTTAATTCTATTGAAAAGCCTGTGTGCTTTATTGGTGCTTGACATTTTCCATGTTGCATAAAATATCAAAAACAATAATTTGACATCACACATATTAGTTGATGCCCTTCCATTTACTAATAATCAGCTATATAAAGAAAGACTGTAGTAGTCTTATTAATGCAACAATCTATCATCTTCTCAAAATTTCCGCAAGAGCTTTAGATATGCATTGAGACATAATACAGATGCAAACCTTATCGAGATAAATAGTCGTCATACTTTGCATCTTCATTTTAAATAAATATTAGGCATGTTTAAGACGTTTGGTTTTATCTCTGACAGGCCTTACAAGGCATTAGAAATAGCACATTTTAATAGTTCTGACAATCACTACAACCAATGCAAAATGGTGGCTTTAAAACAAAACATGTATGTATGCATTTTAAATACAGCTAAATACAGTTATTCGATACATTATATAAACGCTATATATAACATACTATGGGTGAAATTTAATAAGGTCGGAAAGACCGCTAACAGTCTTTCCAAGAATCTCGCGTGAGTTTTTTTATCTAGTTTTTCGATCAAGTTTTACAATGGAAAGGTAGGCTACCTTTCCATTGAAAAACTTGATCGAAAAACTCGATCAAAAAACTTGCGCAAGATTCTCTGAAAGACTGGTAGCGGTCCTTCCAACCTTATTAAATTTAGCCCTATAACTTTGTACACTGGGACATTAAATATGATGTGCACTGAAGAACACTTAAGAAAGATGTTCCTGTTCCAATGATTATAATTACTTTGAAAGTAGGAAAAGTGTAAATGGCACTTGGCCATTCTGTTGAAAAGGGAGGCCACCATTGTAAATCTGGATGTATGTATTGTATGTATGTATATGTTTATTTATAAAGCGCCACAGGGTTATGCAGCGCTGTACAATCCAACAATACAGACAAGGGAAAAGTACTTAACAAAGAACAAGTGAAGTAAATTACAAGCATATAATCAAGAAATACATCACTCTAAGTGCCAGGCCATGATTGAAACAAGAGGATGGAGGACTCTGCCCCATAGAGCTTACAATCTAAATAAACTTGATCACGAGTATTATTCGCCGATTTCTTTTTCCTCTTAATTAATTATGAACTCCCCCCAGAAAACACCATTATAATGACAAAACAACAAGAAAAAGAGCAGTAAAATCAAGCAGATTTAGGGCAGTAAAGCACCATTACTTGAATAACAGTTTCTTTTTCAACCCACTGTATTCCATGCTTTTTTTAACTTGATCATCCTTTCATATCTCTTGCCTGCAGAATTCTATTGGCACAAGTTTACTTTCAGCATACCTACATTTCTTCTGGCATAAAGTAAAGAATGAAGAGTACTTGGAAAAGAACCAATAAGGAGGAAAGGAAATTATTTTCGAAAAGCACTCGGTGTAAATATTTTCAGATAGTGAAAAGACAGACCCTTGGCAACAAAGATAACTTCAAATCCAACATAATTACATTCTTATAATGCCGAGCATATTCTATTGAAAAATTGTCTTGTCTTATTTCTTCATTTCCTTTGGAAAATTTAGAGAATGTGATCAATGCCTTGTTGCAAAATTGTCAAAAACAGAAACAAATTTTATATATCATGATCCTAAAATCAATTAGTAACTGCATATTTTTTTTCTCAAATGTGTGCTCAAATATTTTTCAGACAGGCAAAAAAGTACATATATATTCATATTAAACTGTATTATCATGCTTCAGGAATTTCAGTTTTTGATCCAGAGACTGGAGAGGGTATTAAGCCAAATCTGTAAATACAATACCAAATCTCAAGGTCCCAGGGTCTGTAGCCAAATTCTATGAGTCAGGTAGCCCAGAGTCACATTCCCAATGTTTCCCACTGATTGTAATATCTTAGAGCTTTTCTGGTTGCTTTTTTAAAAAATAATGTATCCGTGATTTAATTCTTAATTTCAATTAAAAATTAAATATTACTATTTAGATCGTAAGCTCTGCGGTGCAGGGACCTCCAACCTCTTGCATCAACCACAACCCGACACTTAAAGTGTTGTATCCTTGTGATATTACACTTGTATTGTATAATGCACTTTTCCCATGTCTGTATTATATTTGTATTGCTGAATTGTACAGCGCTGTGTAAATTTCTGGCGCTTTATAAATAAAATTATACATACATACATTATATTTTTCCTAAACACTTTGGGTTTTTATCATGGGTCAAAGTGGGAATGTGCCAAGGCAAATTGGCATGAATTTGACTATTTTACTTTGTCAGTTGAAACTAGTGAATTGGGGATTACATGGCAGAATTATTGTTTGGCAAAAAAAAAATGATTTCCCCTTGTTCTTATTCTTTCCAAGATGTAAACCCTGCTCTGTCCATATGTCATTGGTCTGTATTGTACCTGTGCAATTACAAAGATTGGAGTGTGCACACTAAAGTAGTAGTGTAGGTGCTATACTCAAGGTCTAGAAGCTAATACTAAACGAAAGGAAAGCAAAGAAAGACCTATACAGATGTATGCACACTGTATAATGAATAAATAGTGTTAAGCTTTATTTGAAGTCAACATACCAAAAACATATTAAAACCATTTAAAACCAGATAAACTCAAAAAGGCTTCCCAAACACAATGAATTACATAGATGTAAATGATACAAAAGAGACCAGGACTTCATAACTGAGATACCCCAATGCTATATAGTAAATATAGAATAAAGATAAGCATACGAGGTGGCAACCAACAATAAACAAAAGCAGCTAGGAGGTCACATGGAGGTACAAACCAGACTGTACGTGATGGGATGGCAGAACAGACGCATTTCGCTCCTGACCGGAGCTTCACCTCGTATGCCACCTTGTATGCTTATCTTTATTGTATATTTACTATATAGCATAGGGGTACATTAGTTATGAAGTCCCGGTCTCTTTTGTATCATTTACATCTATGTGATTTATTGTGTTTGGGAAGCCTTTTTGAGTTTATCTGGTTTTAAATGATTTTAATATGTTTTTGGTATGTTGACTTCAAATAAAGCTTAACACTATTTATTCATTATACAGTGTGCAGACGTCTGTATAGGTCTTTCTTTGCTTTCTTTTCGTTTTGTATTGTACCCGTGTTCATCCTGTATTTTTATTTTCTTTATTTATGAACTTGTAAAAAGATACTTCACAATACATACCTTCAGCCCACACTGAAATCCAGTACTTACGATGATATATTTCTTAGATAATTCCTATGTATATATAATTCCTATGCTTGTTGCAATTTTATTTCATCCATTTTTAATGAACCAACTAGAGAATACTTTAAATGAATAGCTATGCAGAGCGTCACTGGATGTCGCCAATCTCTCCTAAAGTGTCTTTCAAATAAAATTAGCTTGGGAAAATGTCAAGTTCTGATCCCAATATCACTTTATAAACCACGCAAATGTAACACAAAAAAAAAAATTCACATTGAAGCCATAAGGTGGAAAAATGATGATAGTTTGAAACATTTGTGACTCAGCTTTTGCACAGCTGGAAATTTGTAATTCGGAATTCTATTGAACATAGACCACAATGACTGATTTCTTTGGAGACTATGTTATTGGAAGGGCCAAAAGAACCGTCCAATTTGGTAGACAGAAGGATGTCTTCTTACACTGATCCTAAGTGAAAAATGGACCAAGACAGAATATTGTACAATTTTATACATGATTATTCATATGAAGGGAAACATTTTTTGTTGTACTATAATCTTATTTTTTTAATCTGTTATGCTCATGGAAAAATAAAGTACTTAGTATTTTAAACAGCATTAAAAAAAATGATATTACTCTAAAAAAAAAACATATTTTTTGCACATTGCTCTCTAAGGTAATATGTAATTATATAACACTATTAAATCCTGCATAACATGCTTAACATAATAATAAAAAAGGACAGAAGTCAAAGACAATATGATGTTTATATCCTTTTAACTGCTCCTCTGCATTATGTAACTCATTAAGTTTCTAAAATATATAATTAGCATATTGGGTGCTAGAGGCAAGGTTTTTTTTTTTTTATAATTCTACAGGAGGATTGAATAATTAGACACTGGAATTCAAGAACTCTACAAGTTTCTGCATAAAACTTAAAGACCCGGTGACACCTAAAAATGTAAAGTTCTGCTTTGTTTGTCAGTTATTCCTATCTAGTACTTTTATATAGTTTGGTGGGTGGGCAAATAGGTGGAGTGGATAGGTGGGACAAGGGGCAGAGAGGATACAGAATTAGGAATCTTCTTCAGGCAGGAAGAAGCAGCACCCCACCCTCCTTCTCCCTTTTCTGCTGTTAAGCAGGATGAAGTATGTCGAAACAACAGGGTGGATTGGTAAGCAGTATGTATGTATGTATATTTTTATTTATAAAGCACCACAGGGTTACGCACACTGTACAATCCAACAATACAAATATAATACAGACAAGGGAAATGAGTAACAAAGAACAAGTGAAGTAAATTACAAGCAAATAATCAAGAAATACATCACTTTAAGTGCTAGGCTAAGACTGAAACAAGAGGATGGAGATCCCTGCCCCGTACAGCTTACCATCAGTGGTAGGGATATTAATCTATATGTCACAGCTGAATGGCAGAAAATGGTGAATGTTTGTCAAGTGGTAACACTTCATGGGGGAGATGTTAAAATGCAATATGGGCATTACTTGGGCAAGGTCTCAAGATTGGTGTGAATGGCTCCCCCTGCCATTAAATGTCTAAACTTTGTTGTTAAAGGATGGTGGCATTAGGGGGCAGTCAGATAATGGTGTTTAGCAAAATAACGGGGCAAGCATTCAGTCGAGATATGGTTATTTTATTGTGTTTTGCATGGTTTCAGAAGAACTAATTATGAATAATAAACCTGCGGACAAGAAATGAATGTGTGGTTATTAAAGTTTAAGTTATAAAAGTTAGGAGGTTATCATAACTAACAAAATATGCACACTACACCAGTCAAAATAATACAGCATTTATAGCATTAACATTTTTAGTGTTACTGTTCCTCCAAGATCTATATTTTGCTGCACGAGTAGAAAAAGAACTCTTTTGACAGATATTAGTTTATTTACTAGATTTACGTAAGCTTAATGTTTTGAATAAAAATATATATATTCACTGACGATATATAACTTCATTAATTTATGAACTTTCTAACCTAGAACAGCTTGTTCTAGATAAAAATAAAATCAGTAAAACTGCTGGAAGGAGAAGCATGTTTAGCAAGGCTAAAGCTCATCTCTGATGTCCTACAAACTTCTGATGTCAGGGTATGAATTCTGCAGTCCAAGTAAACAACGGCTATTTTCAGACTGATTTGACAAAGTACATAACTACATAACCAAGAAACAAATGAGAAAGCCAAAAAGATTTTCACTGGAAGCTGTGTTGAAACTTATGGTTGTGGAACTCATTCAGCGGAAAAAAATCATACAGCTAGCATTTGTACAGGGGTCCTCCACTGCACTGTGCTTCCAACATTTTGGCCCACAATTCTTCTTATAAGAGAAAATATAGCCAATCAATTGGTAGAACTTCAATGTATCATCACTATGATAAACTATGAAGAAAATCACTTTTATCGTTCATTGAATTTATTTGCTTTGACTTTGATGAGTCAGTGAAACAACTGGGACAATAAAACAATTGTCTTGATGTTCCAAAACATCAGAACAATTTTCATGAGCATCCCCCCCCCCC
>JAKJJM010076645.1:0-13799 GCA_021901965.1 Pipa carvalhoi
TATCTATTTGACTGTTATAGATGCAAATTCCAGCTTCCCCTCACTTGTTTTGGTATAAAAATCAACCCGAACTTCTTCTCCCATTGACTTCAATAGGGTTCGGCCCGAACGCCAAACCGAACTTCACTAAGTTCAGAACTTTTCCCGAACCCGAACTTTTTACTGCTCGACCAACTCTATTCACCAGCTAATGACAGTTGCACATTATACAATAGACGGCTACTGACACAATTGCAACTTCACTATGGGAATATTGTCGTGGTTGCGAATTTGTTATGGGAATCCTCTGTTTAGCCAATAAGGAGAAGAGAATGAGGGCGTAGCCACCCAAAGTGATGAGAATTCACCTCGACAGTCAGTTGAATTCTCACTTTAGTCATTAACCCCCTAAGTGTACTGCTGCTAGATCAGTGTTCATCTCACAATCCTGGGCTGAAGTACACTTAGTGAGTATGGATTTTAACTATAGTTTTCCTTTAAGTGCTGTGTGGGAGTGCACATTTATGCTCTTTAATCAATGATTATTTGTTTTCTTAAGAACCACTGGTGTCCAATGTATCTGTTACAGAAGTAATTAATTTTGCTATCATGTAACCCTCCAAATACAAACAGGGCCCTTGCCCTTTGGGTAGTTAGCTGGTACCTTGGCGTAGCTAACTGGTACCTTTGGGTAGGTAGCTGAATGGGATGGAGAAAAACGCAGGAAAATGTAAATATACTTAACCACAGTATAACACATTTATTTCTGCATTTTAAAAAGATTACCACAGAAATGTGTTTAACAATCACTAATACCAAAACATATAAGGATTTGGCTGTTCAGGGTGCTTGAACACCAATAGTCACAGTATTTACATTGCCCTTTGCATTATGCATCGAAAAAATGTCATTAACAAGATCACAAGTAAACAAATTTCCCTTAATAACAAAACCGACAGTATATATTAGATATTTAATAAAATACTCGTTTGTACTGACATGTTTGGGCTTGCATAAACATAGCATTTATTATCCTTTTATATATTTACATCTGTATTTAACATTTAGAAATCAGAATGAGTTTTACAGTTTTGCTATAACAAGCCCCAGGAAAAGATCTATTGCTTGTGTTTACTGTGCACTGCAGTATTCATCTTAATATGTCATTCTGACGATCTTTCAAAATCAAAAACATAAAGATACTGCTACTACTTGCACTTTAAAACTATTCAAGTTCTTCCTTTGAACTTCCCTGTGTGTCTACCCAGGGAATGGTTTGCCTTCCAGGGTTTTACAGCTAAAATGAACTCTGACATTTTTCAACCCAAGTAAATAAAAATGAATATTTTTTCCAAGAGCTGTATATGATTTATTTAACAAAATCAGGAAAGGAAAAATAAACAAGTTTCTTCCATGTCACGTACAATGTGTGTATTAATCTGTATTAATTATCGTAATATATTCCTGTTTGCAATGATTTGAGACCTTTGTGAATTAGGCTAGGGATTTTTAATTGATTCCTTGCATTAAACAGTATGGTACACAATGACACTCTTGATGAACAGGGAAAATTAACAAGTCTATTAAGGGGGGGAGCAGAGAGGGCAAAACCATGCTCATTGTTAAGCTTTTTTTTGCATAATGAAGAGTTCAAACTGCTACTATCTTTTGTGACTTTTTGGGATATTTAGGGCGTCATTCTGGTAGCTACGAATTTTCTGTCCCGAATTCACTTATAGTGAACTCCCATTATAAAGTCGCGACTGCGACAATTTTTTAGTCGCAGTCGCAACATTATAATGGGAGTTCGCTATAAGTGAATTCGGGATGGAAAATTCGGAGCTACCAGAATGACCCCCTTAGTCTATAGGATGTTGACCACATTATAATTACTTAGAATGAGTCACCAGATTACTGAAAAAGAAATATAAGTGTCAAACTGTAAAATTATTAATAGATAATATAATAAATACCCATTAAATTTCCCTTTTATCTTTGTTATTGCAGAATATTAAAATAAAAATCTTCAGTAGCAATTATGTGAACAAAAACACTTCTATATCTGATACAGGGAAACATATTTCAGATTGTATATTTTGTAATATGGTCAAAATAAGAAGCAGTACTTTAACAATTGTTGTAAAACATTAATCAGATAAAGATTTCCCCTGGGGTAGCAACATTCATTTCAACTAAAATGTAAAATCCTTTTATTACTGCCCTTAGTATTGGTATATTTCTTTCTGGATTATTTTATATTTAGTCTACTGAATCACATTTGTGATAGTTTAACAGACAAGAGCCACTAAATAAAATATCCCATATATAGACAAATAAGGTTTAAAACATAACTCCACTGTTTTGCATAAATTATGTTAGTACATAAATATTATCTACTTAACATTTGCAGTTGGATTCATTCTGTTTTTTCGTTTGTTCCCCTCTCTCCCAGAAGATATAAAATCACTAACCTGGACTGACTGATTGTTTCCCATCAGCTGGCCCTTGAAAGCATCTACCTTTTCAGGAAGAAAGAATAAGTCCCTGCAAGGCTTTGGGTCTGATTGGAAGGGTGGAGTAGGAGGTTGCAGTCCAACAGAAATATCGGTATCAGACTTGGCACTAGCTAAGCCTAAGGTGCAAAGTCTAAGGAGCCCCTGGTCAACACCCTTGACCCAAGAAAGAGGGTATGGCCATGCTGCAAAAAGACTCCCAGGTCACGGCCCCTAGGATAGCTGTCCACTGGTAGTCCAAGGAACTACAAAAATACCAGGCAGAAGTAATGCTCATAGTCGATAAACAGAGCTAAAATCAGGGCACGTGGGAAGCAGGAGTATTAAAGGAATTAATGCAGAGGGCAAGGCCGGCAGAAGTCAAGCAAAATCCAGAAAACAGGCTGAAGTCAGGTACATAGAACATCAATCAAAAATAGCACCCAGGAACACCAAAGAAGTCCTATACTTGGCACAGAAGCTGGAAACTGTTTGACTTATAAAGGCAAACTGGTGGGAATGCTACCATAGCAGTAGCATGATTATATCAGCCATATGTACATGCAACTTAGGCAGATGCAGACACAATGACATAGATGGCTACTGATGTACATATGATGGCTACTGACACCAGCATCAATCAACCCGAAAGAGGGCAATGGAGAGGCTGGTAAGTACCATTCTTGACAGTCCCATTCCCCTTGAGCCACCATTGATATGCCTTGATGTTCTGACACAATGTAAAAGAAGAATTATCCTTTAATTTATTGCCTCTAAAAGTTTTTCAATAGTGTGTCAACAACGAAAAAAAATTTTTTGATATATTTTTTGTGGGGCACCAGCACAACTTTCAGTAAATAAAAAGTGCAATTTGCTCTTCTGACCCGTGAAGTAGTCCTGGAAGGGCCCGTGATGTGTACAAAAGGGTCTTCATCTGTGTTTCTGACCCTGAGCTTCTTCTCTATGAGAGATCCTTTCAACAACAACACCGTAAATAAAAGACTGTAGGTGGTAGCCTGGTATAATGCAGGTCTTTAACAGGTGGTATCCGCAGAAATGCTGGTTTTTCTTTGTGGTAGTCCTGACAAAGCATATTTACATCTCCCGAGAAAGATTTTCACGGAATTTTTATTTTTAGCAGTTAAGAGAACTGAAGGCATTACAGAAAACAAAAACCTATTGCAGATTTCTTCATAGGTTAAAAGAGAACATAACAGAGCAGATAAACACAAATGTACTGATAAGGAAGAATCCTCACTCACATGCAAAAGATGGTGGGGAAAGGGTGTTGCAGGTTAGTTTATGGGGTCCTATTCCATGGTATATTATGGGCCCAATTTTTTTTTTTACATTTAGACTCCCCTTCCCCACCAGCAGGTTAGAGGGTAAGGAGTGAATCATTGATCCCCTCAAGTGTACTTACCCCTGTCCCCATTGGCCGTGTGAAGGGATCAGTATACAAGTTGAAGACTTTTCCTCCAATTCCACTGGGTGATCAGGGTAGGAGGAAGTGGCAGAGGCCCATCAGATCCCTTCTCACAGTAGATGCCCTGCCCCCAGCACAAGTTGGAGGTAAGGGGACTTCATAGTAACATAGTTTATAAGACTGTAAAAAGACATAAGTCCTTCCAGTTCAACCTATTATACTGCAATGTTGATCCAGAGGAAGGCAAAGAACCCATGAGGCAAGAGAAAATTATCCTCATATTAGGGAAAAAAATCCTTCCCAACTCCAAATATGGCAATCAGAATAATTCCATGGATCACGATCCCACCTTCAGTTATCTAGAACCCATAACTTATAATGTTCTTACACTGAAGGAAAGCATCCAAACCTCTTTTAACTCTTGAGTCAATCATGACAATTTCTTCAAGCAGAGTGTTCCACATTTAACAGAGTGTTAACATTTAGGGGGTTATTGGCTAAAGTGAGAATTCAACTGTCAAATTCTCAAACAGCGGATTCCCATAGCAAATCTGCAACTGTAACAATCTCCTTTCTGTAAATTGGGCCTCCTGATTGTAGCACAATATCCAAGGTGAGGTTTAACCAGAGACGTGTAGAGTTTCTACTACTAATTCCTCTTCATATACATTATAGTATTTAGTTTGCTTTCCTGTGGTTTAATTACTACTTTTAAGTAAAAATGTTGGATACTTTTCAGCTGCTGTTTTAAGCAGGTTCCTATTCCATCTGTATTTGGGGCTTTAATTTCTGTGTCCTATGTGCATAATTTTACAATTTGCCACATAAATTTTAAGATGCAATTTAACATGTCATGCATAATTCCCATAGCAGCTTTGTAATACTTCTTATTTTCACCTGTACACCTGTTGAAAAACATGTGTTGCACAACTAAGCAAGGTGACAGATATTAGTGAATACAGGAAGTATATTGCATTTGAAGAAGTTTCAAGCCAACATGGAGCTAAGCAGTGATTAAAGGAACAGGTGCTGATTAAAATGTAAAATTTGAGTATTGGAGCGTGGAAGAAGATTTATGGAGGCTGTCTACCTAAAGATTAATTTATGTGGGTCAAATGGATTTTAACACAGAATGTAAGCTTGTAATAGGATAGTGATGTCCAGCTTTTCATCATGTAGTGGACACAGTGCTCTATAGAGATGTAGCTTATCAGCTATAAAATATTTATTGGAGTTTAACTTCTGGACAGCAGTATCCAGGTGGACAACCCTGTAATGATCAGATGAATGTAATTATTACTACATTTCTCTAGAAAAGCATGTTTAAATGACAGGAAAATATATGGAAGGGCTATAGGATCCCTTTGATTCTGATTTTAATTCTCTTACAAAAAAATATTAACAGATATTAGTGAATATTAAAAAAATGATAAAACAGTGGTATATAAACTTCACTTTTTCAAAGAAAGCCCAAAACAGAAAACAATAATAAACTGATCAAAGCTAACATGAAAAGTAAAAACTAAATAGATATTTGTGATATGCCATAGAATCTAACTGTAGTCTGTTCACCAATGCCAAAGGTGTGCCAGGTGTACCATGTGCAATGGGTGAGCTTTGATGAATGCTATGATTCAGTAGGTATGGTTGAAACATAACTTGATTATTTACACTGGGAATATGTTTAGTTGTAAGCAATTGTACATTGCCAGTAGCCAGAAACATTGCACAGCACTGGGGAATTTCTTTCTGGTGTGAAATGCAGTAAACAGGGAAGCACAGTAAGATGAAGTTGTATGTAAGATTTCATAGGGTATGAGGAGGGAAGGGACTGACTGAAGGGACTGTTAACATTCACGATGGGGAAGTTTGCCTTTGTGTTAGTAACATTTTATGTAAAAATGTGTATGAAATATGTGATGCCGAGTCTCAGTTCTGGAATACAATACACACTACCAGTATATGAGATAGCCTTTCTCAAACAACATGAGGAGTATGAGCTCCTTCACAGGCAGAAACATTGATAACAAATGGGGATGTAATTATCCCGAAATAGCCTGGTTAAATTGTACTGATGATACAGAAAAGTACAAAGATATTTCAAAACTTACAGCAGAAGAAATTTATAGAATAGTTTGTAGAAGCCCCCACTAACTCACTAAACATATCCAAACTGTAATTCCTAACAATTAAGGGTGAAATTTAATAAACTCAAAAAGGTAATTTTCGAGTTTATTTGATGTAAAAATGGGCATTTGGGGGAAACATATTTTTCAATCGATTTTTTCCAATCAAATTGTTTCAAACGTTTTTTTCGATATAAAAGTAGCCATACTTTACATAAGTACTTTGGCTACTTTTCCATCAAAAAAACATTCAAAACAATTCGATCTTAGGGCCAGATTCCGTAAGGTCCGTACTTCTGGGGAAATGCCTTTGCGAAGGCATTTCCCCGAAGTGCATGAGGCGCGGCTGCTGAAATAGTCGCAAATACGCTTCATGCACTTCAAGAACAAGCGAACAGAGCGTCCGCTCTACCGCTCTGTTTGCCTGCTCTTGAAGTGCATGAAGCACGACCGCGATTATTTGAGCGGGGCGCCTCATGCACTTTGGGATCTTACGGAATCTGGCCCTAAATGTTTCGTTTGGAAAAGATCTATCGAAAATATCAGTCAAAATGTCCCCGAATGCCCATTTTTACATCAGATAAACTCAAAAAGTTTGAAAATGGCCTTTTCAAGTTTAGTCAGTTTTGCTCTAAGAGTTTATTGCAAATACATTTCACTTTTCCTGAACTACAATAGGAGAATGTATAAGGTATAGCATTAAATGTTCGCATGCTAAGGACAACATTTAATCACAAAGTCCAACGTGTTAAAAAGACCCAGCTAGTAAATGGAGGCATTTGATATGAACTTAAATGAACATGGGTAAATACACTGCAGAATTTATTTCTGTATGTAAAAAATATGAAAGGCTAAAACTAAAATCCACGTGGCTTACTGAGAAAAAGCAATAAATAAAGAAATGTCATTCATAAAATATTAATCTAATCTGAGGTGTGACTTGCTTTATTTTAAAGTTATATAGAACACATTACATCTTGGAAGGAACAAACCAAGCTAGCTAAATTACATAATGAAAGGCCAACTGCTAAAAAGAGCAAGACAATTCAAAGAAAGCATACTGGTCAGGCAGTATTGTTTTCAGTAAATTCCTTAACCTCTCTAATAATAGAATGTTCACTAAACCCTCTGTAGGACAATCCCACATTAAACTGTTTAACAATTACCCCAGCTAATGTGCCCTATAAGAATATTCTGCCCTGTCCAGTTTATTAAAAGTTAAGGTTTTGCAGTCTTCTTTGTCAAGGAGTTCAACATTTTTGGGTAATAAGTGGAGCTAACATTCCCCTAACATTTTTGTTTTTTCTAGCAGACACTAAGGAGCTTATTCATCAAAGTGAGAATTCAACTGTTCAAGTGAGTTCTCATCACTTCGGGTCTCTACACTACCATTCTCTACTCCTTATTTAATAAACAAAGGATCAGTAGCCATCTCTTCTGTAGTGTGGCATAGTCAGTCGGACAGCAGGAGCCCTGCCATCAGCCCTCTGATTTGCCACTTGGATCTGGCAAAGTAAAACCTGCGAATGCAACACAATACTCCTTGTCGATTTCGCTACTAGGAGAGACTTCGATGCTCGGTGCCTCTTGAGGCATAATGGTTGCTTCAATTCCTCCAGTTTCACCCAGTCCCATAGTAGCTTCTGTATGTTTCTCTGTACTTCACTGCATTCCCATGATGGATTATATAAAGTCACAGTTAACCCCCAGAGATCCATGAAAGAAATAAATTTTCTGCACCAAGATGGAAGGGGTTCTTTACTGCAAGATCAGTGAAGTTATGGAACTCTCTGTCTGAGAAAGTTATCATGGTGTATTCCATAAAAGTGTTCAAAGGGGGCCTAAATGCCTTTATAAAGTGTAGAAATATTTCAAGATATGGGTACTAGATAACTGAGGGCTGGGTTGATCTAGAGAATTTTATTGATTGCCATATTTGGAGTCGGGAAGGAATTTTTTACCTAGCGTGATCATAATTGGCTCTTGCCTCATGGATTGTTTTTGCTTTCCTCTGGATTAATTAACATTGCAACATTGCAGGGTAATATTGTGAACTGAATGGACTTTTTTTAGGCAAGTACAGAGAGTCTCACTTTTTCTTATAGACAAACCCTCTTGCTGACACCTTCAAATTTTAAGTAAGGAAACATGAAATAATATGTTTCTATATGCAAATGCTTCATCCATATTTTATTGGGATTTTGAAAATTCTAAATGCGAGTTTGTATATAATTGTTGTGTTCTGACTTTAATTCATATATTCCTTTACATCTCCATAAAAGAATGGCATAAAAGAATATTTATGCTTATGTTGTGCTAGAGGGTTTAAACGTCCTCTAGAATTGAACACCTGCATTTTTCAAGTGAAAAACACTGTAATCATTATACATGACAATTTGGTATACTATGGGTGCAAACCATTAGCTGCACCTGTTTTTTCCTTGAAATAGACTTACTAGGTCAAGCCAGGTGAAATTACCCTTAATTTGTTATATTCACTTACTCAGTTAATTAAGGTTAAAGAATCATTTAAGGCTTAACCAGGGCCAGGCCAAGGGTAGGCAGAGTAGGCAGCTGTCTAGGGCACTGCTGGAGGGGGTGCTATCTTGGTGATCGCCCCCCCCTCCTTCTCCCTGTTTGTACCTACCTCTTCCCTGGCCTGGCTGTGTCTGCTCTAGCACTTAGCACTAGAGCTAACCTCCCTCCAGTGCTTCCTTTAACTTCCTGTGATCGTCTTGCTGGGGAGAGGACCTCTGCGCTAGAGCAGACACAGCCGGGTCAGAGAAGAGGTAGGTAGGGACAGGGAGAAGGAGGGGTGGTGATCACCAAGATAGAGCTCCCTCTCCTTCAGAGGGCATGGAGTAGGGAGGGGTTGAGGGGGCAGCATAGTGTGGGAGGGGGGTTGTGGGGGCAGCACAGCATGAGATGGGGGTTGAGGGCAGCACAATGTGAGAGGGGGTTGTGGTGGCAGCATAGTATGTTGAATGGGGAGTGTTGTGGGGCAGGCAGCACAGTATGGGGAATGGGGGTGTTGTGGAGCAGCACAGTATGGCAAAACGTGGGGTTGGGTCAGCACAGTATCTGGATAGTGAAGGTTGCGGCACCACAATATGGAAGAAAGGGTGAGTGAAAGAAAGGAAAATTGCAGAGCTACACACTACCTTGCACCACTTTACCTGCTGCGCTGTAGTGCACTATATGGGGGTACTGCTGCACTGTATGGGGCACAATGGAGAGGAGAATGCGGAGGGGGGGGCGCATTTTGTCATTGTCGCCTAGAATGCAATTAAACCTTGTCCCAGCACTGCTTAAAGCCATTAAGGAATGAAGGTAAGGTAAGGTAAAGTGTGAGGTAAATGTCCAGAAAATAATCTATGTACATCTAAAAAGAGAATGACCATTCTCAAGGAGCCAATGAGCTGCCTTCAGTTTGTTGAGAACTGTAATACTATTTTTTTTTTTAATATTGCCTAGTATATGCCTAAAATTTCTGCAAACCATATGTCAAAAATGGATCATTGATGAAACAGACAAATGAATGATAGTAAAAAGGTTTACAGCTCCATCACTAAACCATACAAGATACCTTAACATGAAAGGCAGCTGATCACCTTCATCTCTTTTTTTAGTATAATAAAAGAAAATCTGGTTATCATGCCCTCTCTGTATGATTCAAATGCAATATTGTTCTTTTATCCTACAGTATTTTAACCTGTTAAAACATTAGGATAGCACAGGACAAAAAACGACAGCCTTCACAGAACAGCATATTTTTAAAGACCCTTCAGCTGTAACTCCATAATTATATTATCAGGGGTGATTTAGGGGCTTACTCATGAAAGGCTGAATAGTCCCATAAAGGTGTGAATTCACATTTATTTGCCTCTTTACCATATCTGTGTATTCAACAAACTCTGTGATGTGACAAATTTGAGATCAATACATCAACTTATGACAGTCGCGGATTTACTGAGAACTTCGCACCACTTTGCGTGCATGTGCACAGGCAATTTGCCTATTCATCAAGCATCAGAGTCGGTCCCAGTAGCAGATTCGACATGGTGTATCGTGTTACATTAACCAGTTTAACTTCGCCAGATCAAAGTGGTGAATTAGAAAGCTGATGGCAGGGTTCCTACTGTCCATCTGACTATGCCACACTATGCAAGAGACAGCTACTCAGGCATTTGAATCTTTGCTATGGTAATCCTCTATTTAATGAAGAAGGAGTAAAGAATTTGTGACTATCGGATCATAGCAAAGTGATAAGAACTCACTTTGATAAATAAGCTCTTAAGTCTCTTTCAGTTTGAGGACAGTGATAAGCAGCCAATCAAGTGCACATACATAGTGGCGTCACATTGGTTGTATGATACTGACTGTGGTACAAAGGTGAGAGGGTGAAAGAAAAGCAATATAGAGAAAAAAAGATGGTACAGAAGTTACATAATGTTAATGCATCATTTAAAGGAGAACTAAAGCTAAAAATCAAAATTTAATAGTGTATTAAATACCTGACAATAGCTTTCAGCAGCCTAGAGCAGAATGGATCCATGCAAACACAGTAAAGCATACAGCCTGACTTCACTGTGCACTGTGAGCTGTCCTGACAGTGCTAAGCACCTCCTAGTTGGTATCACCGGCGGTGAAAATGAGTGTGAACATCATCACGATCAATTAACACATGCACAGTGAGTACCGGTAACGTAGAGGGTCAGGTGCCATCAGAGGGCTTCTTTGCCCATGCTCTTCCTTTTTGCTATCTGTAGGAATGCCCCCAAGCGCTAAGCCAATAGGGCTTAGAGCTTGGGGGGCGTTCCTACAGATAGGAAACGGCAGACCTAATCAGGGCACCACTGGAGGGGGGGCACTATCCTGGTGCTCGCCTCCCTCTCCCCGTTCCCACCTACTTCCTCGCTGGCTGACTCCCTCTGCTGTAGAGCTCATTGCTACAGCGTTATTCTCTCTGTCAATGTTCCTAACTTCCTGTGATTGCAGGAAGTTATTAACATTAACAGAGAGACTAACGCTGCAGCGATGAGCTCTATAGCAGAGGGAGTTGGGCCGGCGAGGAGGTAGGTGGGAACGGAGATAGGGGGAGTGGAGGGGGGGGCGAGCATCAGGATAGCGCCCCCCTCTCCAGCGCTTCCCTAGGCGGCTGCCTACCTCCTTAGCCTGGCCTAGCCCTGCCCTGCCTGATTGCTACAAAGAATGACCCAATAGAAACACGTACACTATGTAATATACAAAAATATCAAAAAGTTTATTCACAAAACACAAAAAGAATATAAGTAACAAACCAAATCAAAAATTAGCCATCAGAAATGTATAATAAAAACATTTAAAATCAATCTCATATGGCTGTGTATAATACAAGAAATATACCAAATGGCGTGTCAGAAATATAAATAATCAAGCTAGTATACAGCAAATAAAGACAGGCTAAATAAATATAGTCAGGAGAGTACATAGGTAAGTAGAAGGCTTAGAAGTCTCTAAAAGTGGGGCATAGAGAATAACTGCACAGGGACGTTCCTAGGGGCGGGCGGTGCGGGCGGCCGCTCGGGGCGCCGAGGCGATAGGGGTTTATGCTCTTGCCCGGAGTGAAATTTATCCTAGGAACGGCCCTGTAACTGCAATAAATAAGTCCGACAGAAGAGTAATAGCAGAGCATACAAGCCTGAACCAAGGGTAGTCTCGTGCAAAGCCGGTACACTCATGCACCTGAGGAAGGGAGGAGTTATTCCACCCTGAAACGTTGTTGCACTCTGTTGATCATTTGTGAGATGTCATCCGCACATTAAAAGCTCATTTATTATTTGGACGCCTACCTTTCTTTTGTTTTCATTATTAAGGTTGGGGTTGTTTTTATGATACACTGAATTCATATCTTATGAGCTTTGCACATCACCCTTTAATTATTCCCCCCCCCCAAACTATGCACCAACACTTGTTGAGTCCCTATGATTTATTTTTTATATTTTATGTTTAAAACATCTCCTTAATTAAATAATAATTTAAGTAATAGAGAATGGAGTGATAAAATATTACACAACATTTAGGGGTTTATTCTCTAAAGTGAGAATTCGACTGTTGAATTCTCAAACAGTGGATTCCCATTGCAAATCCGCGACTGCGATGATTCTCCCATTATAAAGTTGCAACTGTGACAATTTTTAAAGTTATGACTTTGACAACATTTCCTTTGTAAAGTCACAACTGTGACAATATTCTTATTATAAAGTTGTGACTGCGACAGTACCAGTCTACTGTATTGCAACTGTCTTTAGCTGGCAAATTCACACCTTTACGCAACAATTTGGACTTTAGAGAATTACCCCCTTATTTCTAAATGTTTAAAATACTTGTCTACATGAGGCACCATACCAAGCACATAGGAGAAGCAGTACACATAGGTATTTTGACATTTAAAAATGCCTTAACCAGGGCAACTGTATGCTTGTGTGCCTGTGCAGCATGTGGGCAGGGGGAAAAAAAGAGTATATGTGAGTGTATGAATGGTTGGATGTGTGTGTACAAATGTGTGTTTGTGAATGAGAAAGAATGTATGAACATGATTGAACAGGTGAAAGCATGGGCTATTTTCTCTGTAAAATTTGGGGGCCTAAACAAACAAAGACACCCTTTACCCATTTTAGGGGAACCCTGGGATAGTGTCTAGATTGCCAGGAAGAGATTTTTGAAAAGTTTGAATAGGTAAGGTAAGTTTATACATGGGTGAATCCTGCACTGCAACAAAACAAAATCTTTTGAAGGACAGCTATTCGAGAAGTTTTTATATAGGCAGAAATATATTTGAAAGCTAAGGCCTACAAAAATCCTAAAACCAACTGATCTTTTTAGAGGAGATTAGGAATAGTTATCTAGATAGCAAAGTCAAGCTGGCAGTTGTACACATCAGGATGATACATTTTTTACTTTATTTTAGGGTTTTTAACAAAGCAGTTAAAAAGTCATATTGTTCAGCACGGATAATGAAACCCATCAAATTCACAGTGAAAATGCACGCTGACCTCTTCAAGTGTCAGCTTTCTCGCTATAAAGTAAAATTATTCAAGTTCAGAAAAAGCTTTAAGCTGTACAGTTCAGTTGCTGGTGAAGCCATACACAAAAGGGTCACAAGGGATATAGAAGTTACCCAGGGAGAGAATTCAGCTATATCTATAATCTCTATGTAGGGGTCATGTATTAAGCTTTATTTCATATATAATTCTCAAGAATACTGTGGGAATTGTAAGTGGTTGGGAGATTGGGTATTATAGAAAATAGTTATAGATATAGTTTTAAATTGTACATATTTTGCTACCTCAAACATGAAATGGCATTAATTAACCCAAAGTATATACTATATAAATATGACTCAGAAATCATGCTCACTAGACTTTATTAAATGTAAGACTGGCAAAAATGGACTGGTGTAACCAAATTTCCTTAATAATGTTCAAGGTCTCTTTATTTCTAATGCCCAATTGGAATAGGAAATATGATTAACTTGTGCTGGTGTCTAATTGTGATTCAAACATTAAGGGAATTTGGTACAGTCATAGACAGACCATTATTTTTAATATTTAGGGACTCTATGATGACAGGGACTATTCTGAAGGACTGCCGTGAAGCAAATGTGGTCCCTATATTCAAAAAGGGGTAAAATTGTGAGCTTGAAAACTATAGACCTGTAAGTCTAACTTCTATTGTGGGTAAAATGTTTGAAGGCTTTTTAAGAGATGCTATCCTGGAGTATCTTAACATGAAAAA
>JAKJJM010076683.1:0-13997 GCA_021901965.1 Pipa carvalhoi
TATTTGGAGATCTAAGGGGGGGGGGGGGGGAACCTTACATAGGTGAAATGGTAGTGAAACGAGAAAAATGTAAATTGAAAAATACATAAAAAAAAATACATTTTATAACACGACTCTTTCTCTGAATGATAGGGCGTTTCTCAAGGCTAGAGACAGAAGATAAACAGGCCAAGAAGTGTCAGATTCCAATCATCGGAAAGGATTCAGAAGTTACATTCATGGGAATGAACACATTAATAAAAGTACTTCTTGCATGCACATTGAAAGGAGGAGTTTGTGGACTGAACTGGACATTAAAACCCCTACATTTCATCTGTTTGTGCAGTCCTGGTCAGTTAAGAGAGCTCGGGGATAACAAAGTTATTAGTCTTTAAATGATTTTTCCTCAGCAGTTTTGGTAAAAATGAACAAACACATTATGAGCACAGCTGGTATTATTATTACTATCATCATCTGCATTTTATCAAGCATCAATGTCTACCTTATTGCTTTATGTCCAGAGGCAAAAATCATAAACCAGAACAATAAACACAAAAGGAACGGAAACAAATGTAGATCCTTGTTCATTAAAGCTTATAATTCACATGTGTGATAGATGCAATGCAAGCTAATCCAGATGTTCCTTTATCTAAATATTTAGAAGGTATATAAGCAAGAAGGAAAATAACACTGTTGTAAAACAACATATGCCAGCATTAGAAGGTGCCTATGGGGAGGCATGTGTGAAATTACACCAAATATAGTATTTTTGAAGATGCCACCAAATATAGTAGTATATATTTCTATAATCTATAATGTCTTCCTTTTCCTGGGCAGATGTAGATTACCAGGCCCTAGTATAGCTGAGATTTTGAAAGTAGAAAATGTGCTTAAAGCAATCCTTCCAAGCTGTATTTCTTCCTGGTGTTCCGCTTCCACCAAGGATAAACACTTAATATTATAGCACTTAATAATATAACACTTTATCAAAGAGGGCCTGCGTAACTTGGAACATGTTGTGGACACAATAAAACTTTTGCAGCAGAGTATGTGGATTGGCTATTTCTTCCTATAGCTCAGATTTTGATTTTAGGTGTTCCTCTATGAACTGAAGGCATACGCCTTTACAGTAACCCCATATACAAAGACATTCTTCAACAACAGTACAATTGGCAAATGTGTCTGTAAAAACACAAACATGTAGTTTGTTTTTATACACAGAAATTATAGACATATAATAATACCCATCAGTCTCACTTGAATGTCTATCAACACAAGAGCAACAGTACTATAGAAATTTACTCAGCCTACCCATTCCCTCTCTGCTCTACACCCCAGGAACAGGGCACAGGTTGGGATAAGTCTGCTAAGAATTTGTTAATATAGAACAAAGCTCGCAAAGCCTGAGAAAAGAGAAATGCATAATGTCATACTATTAGAAAAAAGTAAATAAGTTATGCAATAAAATTAAAAATAACAATAAGTCAAAAATGAATGAAATAGAAAAAATACTACAACACAAAAATGACCATCCCCTTTAAGAATTATAACGTTTTTCAGCATTGCTCACCTTTTTCCTATTTTCATCACAAACAAAAGACCAAATTAATGCTTTAGACTTTACCTCTTTTGATTTACAAATCTGTAGTAAATAAAGAATGGCAGCGGGCAGTAGTTATCAATATTCAGTACTTGGTAGGAACTGATGAAATAGCAGGATACCACCGCTGTTCCCAAGTACTTTCAATAACAACGCTCTAGTTTAGCTGTAGAACCTTTAAAGGTTATGCGGCAGGATACACTGCTGTAACCAAAAGGTTGTTATTTCCAAACAGGTTATAAAAATCAAACATAATATGTATTTCCATAAGGATGAATATATTCTGTGTTTTGCTTTCAGTATCTTACACCGTAAATAACTATTTCTATTCAAGAAATTCTTGTGCTCAATCCTCTCAGATTTTTCATAAGTTATTCATGAAACCTTCGAGATGAATCATACTTTAATCCTATCTTCAGTGCACCTAGCTGATTTACATAGTGTTTCATTATTTCCTTCAGAATGCTGTGAGCAGTAGCAAATAATCAGCACATAGCAATCTAGCTGTTGGTGTACCACAGTTTCCATTGCCGCACGTTGGTGTGGATTGTAGTTCAGCAACACGTTTATGAGATATGAAGAGCAATTTGTAGAAAAAAATGAAATGTATTTTGCTTCACTCTCCAAATGTGCTTTCATTGAATTTTAAAGGAAAAAAAAAACATTCCCTTTTCTGGCAAAATGACTGTTTTACTAACTGAACCATCAGTTTTATTGGATTGAACCTTCCTATGTACTGAATGGTTAATTATAAACAAAGTCTCAAAGACTGAATGACTGAAATCTGTTCATCGATGAAAAGCTGGTTTCTGGTGAGATTTCCCTCCCTGTTTTTGTTCTGAAATTCAGCAAAATGTTTTAGAAGTGGGCCACAGTGCATGATCTGCATTGGGCCCCCGTCTGCTGGCTCAGTGCCAAATTGGCAATAGGGCTCCATTCCCTCTGTAGCGCAGACCTCTATAAACACATGCTGGGAATCGGGGTGATGCATCGGGCAGGCCCTGCTAAAAAGTTATAGGTGCACCACAGACATTCAGGCATTCAAAAGTCCTACTTTACTTAAATGATCACAATTTTTTAACTTCCAGGGACACACAGAAAATAACTATTTTTTGTAGTTAACCACGTTTTATGTAAACAAAACCAAGAAGAGCAGAGCCTAAGATGACAGTGATGAAGCTACCCCAGATACTGTAATGTATTTGCTAAAGCAGGCATTTGGGGGTGTCATACAATATAATATAATAAGTATTAGGAACATAAAATAACAATATCCAGATACTTTTGAAACTACAACTATAAGAAATTAGCTGAGAGTTAACTATCACTAGGCAGAGAACAGCACAGCAAGAACAAAAAGCAGAACAAATGGAAATGGTCCTTAACACACCAGATGATGAAAAAACTAACAATACAACTAATGAGTTCACAGCATTCTGATAGACAGGCACCACAGAAATAGTATAGGAGCAAGAGCTTGCATTTGGCTTTTCAGATCAGCTACAATAGCATTCCATAACTTACATAAATAGTCTTGTCCTCAATTTACTCCAACAATACCTACTAATAAATCATATCTATAGAACTGCAAGCTCTTCAACAAAATAATCCAATGTAGCTATCAGCTTTAGCTATATAAAAGGACTTTACTTAAATATCATTATCATTTTTGGAGAAAAAGGAAAGGAATGCAGTGGTATTGGGTTTACCAGAGTGGAAACCTGTTGCAAGAGACAGTGCTCTATTTCCTTCAATTTCTCCAAAAGACACCCATTATGATGTACAACACTCCAAATGCCTCCTAAAACTAAGCTAGTGTCTACACAGGGTGTGCAAAAGATGGGGGGTCTGTGAAGACAACTGAGTGTAGCAGGGGAAAATGTGTCCAATGCTTCAGATAGTTTGTCATAAAATAGCAAGAAAGCCTCATTATGAAATGAAACAGATGTGATAGGGAATAGAAGGGTCTATAGGGGTAAGCAATTTGAAAAAGTCAATAGAATGTATATTATGGTGTTTGTTTTTTGGCTTTGGAAATGGCAATGCAAAAAGATAAACTACTGAGCATTTGGTGGTAAAAATCAGGCCAAGGGGTCAACCATCAGAGTGGGTATGAGAATTTTATGAGAAAAACAAGTCAAAGTAAAATGAAACAGAAGTGGGCTTAAGAGCAAGAGAATTTAGTGTAATGAACAGGAATTTTTAAGTCACCTGATATGAGTGAGGTAGTGTCAGCACAAAGGAAGTTTAGTAGCCAAGCTGCAAAGTGATTAAGAATGATGTGATATGGTTCAAGAAGCCTGTACAGTTTAGGGTCTATCTGGATGGGGTTCTCCATTAGCAAAATCTAAAATTCATGTTTTAGAGAAAGGCAGATTGTGTGCATTTTAACAAGACAGAAACATTTCTACTAGGGATTTTAAAAATACAGATGCGCCACATACATGAATCTAGCAAATAGCAGAGCTTTGTCATCTATGGGTTCCACAACAGAGACATCATATGTAAGGCTAAAGAACTATTGCCAAGTCACTAAACCACTGACTGTGCTTCCCATGATTAATAGCTGGCAGCATCATTTCCATCAAGTACTACCCATACTAGCAGTTCTTATTAGGGGCATAGCCTTCCTTATCTGATAGTGGAGGCTGACATTTATGAATTGTCATGTAACAAACTAACTATGTGCTGAGCTCCCTAAGACTGACAATTAGGACCCTTTTCTACATGGATTTATAAAGAAGAAGTGGGTTGATTAGATGAGGGCCACATAACTTAAAGGGAAGTGCAAGAACTCCCTTTCTTACTATTCCTAAATAATTCCAGTGCCATTGCTCCATCTAGGTATGAGAACTACACAAGTAAACTCCAAATAATAAATAGGGGGAACGCCACCCCTTAATGAATCAATTTCAACTAATAAAAATAATAATGACTATCTTTAAAACATCAGTGTGTCTTTAATTTATATGCCCAATGAAATCTGACTTAAAGTAGTTTACAAAATGAAATCAACCTTTATAAAGTTAACTGAAGCTGTTGGAACAACTGCTCTTACTAACACTATTAGTTACAGTACTAATTATGATATCAGTAACATGATATTAATGAGAAAAGAAGACAAATCATTTATATAATACCACAGCTAAGCAACCATTTTAATATCTATGTTGAAATGTAATTGTTGGTGTTCTTGGAGCGCCCGCGTCATAATTGTATGGAAACAATTTGGAATACATGCTGCTTCCATTTGCAAGATTTTAGGTTTTGTGCCACAAAGTCTCTCATCCTGGCATTTCTACTGTGCTATCCACATTAGCTCCTCTCCCCATGGTTTATAATTTAATTCCTAACTGTTCCTGCATGTGAATAAAGAGAATACTGGGTAAAAGATAACGATAAAGAAATAGAATAAAACAGTTTAAAGGTGACAACAGGGGATAAAAAAGAAAGCCTTCAATCTACAAAGCAAAAGAAGGTTACTATGGATACTAAGGTCATCTGAGAGTTTGTCAAACAGATAAGAAGAGTTGAGAGTTCCAATGGAGGAACAGCAATAACGGTGTGAAAGCATGCAGCAGGCTAACAGAAAGAAAGGAATATCATGCAACTGCAAGTCTAAATCCCTTTTTTAAAACTGGCTACAGAATAGTGTAATAGTGATATTTAACTCTTCTTATACTCCAGAACTGCTCAATCATTAATTATTAATGGCGTTATGCAGCAATTCCATCATTGGTTGACTCAGTCCCCCTAGCCCACCACTAAGCAGCCTTTATTGGTCGGTTGCAGTTAGAATAGCTACCACAGTAATCTGGTTGGTTGCTATGGGTTTTTGCAATAGAGAATTTTTTAATGCATAGCCCTCCTGTCTCTATTAATTACTCCGATGGCCCCAATTTTCCATTTGCAGTTAGGCTATTCCAGTTCAATCTCCTGCTTAACTCCCAGGCTGAAGTAACTCACACAAATACAATTATTTGTTTGTATGTATGTGTGTGTAAATGTGTGTGATTGTGTGTGCATTTGTGTGTGATTGTGTATATGTGTGTGTTTGTGTATGCGTATATGTGTCTCTCTGTGCATCATTGTATGTATATATATGTATATTTGAGTGTGTGTGATTGTATAAGTGCGTGATTGTGTCTGTATCATTTGTGTGTTTATGTGTGTATGAGAGTCAGAGAAAGGAGAAGCAGAATGAGAAAGAGATAATAAAGGGGGCAGGGCAACAAAAGAGGTAATAAATAAGGAGGTGGGATGTAGTGGCAGAGAGGCAAGCAGAGGGAAGGAATTGGGAAGAAAGGTCTATAAGGCAGAGGTGGAATATAGTGGAGGATATGAAGAGGAATTCCTGCAATTCCTTTGTTTGATGATTTCTAACAAAAACCAAAAACAACTTGTGACGACCTGCCATTTCTGCATCCAGTATGCTGAAAAACTCTAGTTTTTGACAAATAAACACAGTTTTTAAAAGATCTTTCAGAATTAGGAGTTAAGAACACAAACTATACTTCAAATATGTGGGAAAACAGGAAAAAAATAATTTGGTATATTTTCATCCCGACTAAGAAAATTCTGCAGTTGATATTCCTGTAAATTGTAAACCACAATAACATCACAGACTGAATTTCCAGGGTCTAAAAGTTCACTTCCCATAGCCCTTATAGAGGGGGTTTAATAATTTATATTGAATAATATGATCTAGACTCCGATCTTGTAAATCTGTTAGAGCTCTAATTTATCTGTTTGCTATTGCTATATTGATTTGTGGTCCAGACTAACCTCAAGTTGACATACTGCTTGTCTCCACTTGGCAACAAGAGAAAGCAAGCTGATTAGAGCTCAATACATAATGTCAGCCTGTCTATTTATTTAATTAAAATATGTGACTACAATAAATTATCAAAACAACAACTAATTAACAGTAGAATGACACATAAATGTTCTGTTCTTTGTATTCCTGTAGAGGAATGTTCGGGTACCTTTCGATTGAGACTGTTAGGGTAATGATGCTTTGAAGTTGTTTGAAAGTGCAGACGATACTATTGTGGAAGCAATCTTATATTGCAGTTGGAGAATGCCTGAACTGGAAAGCACTGTTTTAATGATTATTCTGGAAAGTACATCATTTGTTTTTATATTTGGAATTGCTGCTTTCTTTAGATCTTGAATTTGCTGCCTTTGGGAGGCAAAATAAAGTCAGATGGATGCATGCATTTTGTTTGATCTTTTCCTTAACATATTTTTACATTTATTTTAATATTGAAAAGGGTAGTATATGTAACGCTGGTATATAATAAGTAATGGAAGGATGAGAAGAAAGGCTATAGAAAAGGAACAAAGGGAAACAAATCTTCTAACATAATCTTAGGGAGGTATTTACACAGCTGCCAGTGACTAATGCTACATTGGGGATATAAACTTTACATCACGAATATATGCAGTCCCATAATACATTCAAACAGGAAATACCAAGGAATACTGAAATGCAAATGAACCTTTCTAAAATGAAAGTAAAATGAAAGTAAAATCTCTGCAAATTGTGCAATGTTAATCATTGCACACTCTGTGATTGACACCACATCCAGTGGGTTTTAGAGTGACACACAAATCCTCACTGCCATAACACACCACCATTAGGCCGAGCTTGTCATGTTTAACACTGCAAAATTTGTATAAGTTTTCCTTTTTCTGTTGGAGGATTTAATTTGCATATTTTTCCCAGGGAGCATTGCTCTATGTCTGCCTATCTGCTCAGTTTGTTTTCATGACTTAAATGAGCACTTTTGTAAATGCCACTTGAATAGCATTTTACACACTAGGCCCAACTTATGAAATATGTCTAAAGGACTATAATTCTATGTTATATTGTCTTCAGAAAAGCAGGTTTGAACACTGAATATTTTATTTGTCTTTAATTTAAATGGTGATGTTGGCACTTCTAGTATCGTCAGATCTTTTCCTTTTAAATGGATGTTTATAATATACTCATGCTGCATGGGTGGCTGTGAATTCAATACACACTGCACTGGATTATGGTAATGAATTTCAGAAATAAATAGCTAGGCAGTGTGTGTTTTGTATAGCTCATGCTAACAAGTTCTGCCCTTTAAACATCTTCTTCTCTACATTTTTAAATGTTTTCACAGTAAAACGGATGATGCCTATGTTGTGGCATTGGTTCAGGATTGAATTCAGATCCATTGCTGTGTTTTAGTTTTGTTTAGGTTTTGGTTTTAGATTTGGGGTCAAAAAAATAAATTTTTTTTTTTTTATGTATCCTTTGTCCTTATATTACCAATGCAACATGTCTGAATTCAGATGGAAGTTATAAAGGCCTATATTAAAGTTACACTTACCTTTTCTGTTGTCTTTTTTCTGACTCATGAAGTAGTCCTGGATGGGTTCATGTTGTCTGTAAAGTCCTCACTCCTCCATCTTCTTTCTTGAGCCACTGCAACTGAGCGGGTACTGTGGATCCAACCTGACAGGGCAATTTTGCGGCACTGGCAGATCAAGACCCCTTGAAGCATGGCAAATGAAGAAAGAAGAAGAAGGCCTTCACAAACAACATGGGCCCATCCAGGACTACTCCATGAGTTTAGAAGAGAAGACATCAAAAAAAGGTGAGGACACATGTAAGCCTTGTTGTATAGCTGCACGCTGTACCACTGGGATATGGGAAAACATTTGCCCTTACATTTATTTCACATGTTTTTTAATGGTTTTACTGTTTTTCAATGAGGTTCATAGCTGAGGTTTGAAACATTCAGTGAGGTTCCAAAGGTTAAGTGAGGTTCTGAAAAAAAAAATCTGATATTTTATGTGTTTTGTATTCGGTTCCTATTGGATTTCCTACAATATTCTAACCTGCCTTGGATCTGCAGATTAGTATTTCTGCACACAAACTGCACATCCCTTTCATTAAACTCTAAAGTCCATAAATGAACCACTAATATAATATCAATGTATTCATAAACAAAATGATACAGCCTGAGATTCTATTTCCCAGAATTCAAAGGATAGAAGTCCCCCGACAGCCAAAAAATCTGTCAGATGAGACTGCATGATAAAAATCAGATTTGAAGTTTATCTTATGAAAGTCATTTACAAAAATGAAAAAAACATGACTTTCAAAGTAACTTTCAAAGATCTCTAGAAAAAACCACCGGTGTTAATATCACTTTAAGTTTTTCAACTATCTAGAGGTAATGTGATACTCTATAATAGAGAGGGTGGAATACCTTCATAGGACTAGCAATCTCTAACACTGAAGAAATGTTATTTGCCTTTTGAAGGATTTGCATAAATTTTACAGGGGCCATTGCTCCCAACATGCACAGTTTGTTTTCATGACTAAAATAATTCCTTTGATGAAACCTACTTTTATGTGACATCTCACACCAGCTAGAACTGCTTCCTTTCTACTGATGGAGCCCAGAAAGTTCAAAAAAGAGATGTCTAAAGGTGATGTTATATGCCTTTGAGTGCTTGTGTAACACTGTAAAACCCTGTGCTTGTAGTGTTGAACTTTGCAAAATTTGCAGACATATTACTTGTCTGATGAAGATATGATTTGCATATATTTCCCAAAGAGCATTGGCTTAAATTTCAACTCAATTTGTCTCCATGATTTAAATGAGAACTTTTATCAAACCACTTTTAGGTACATTGTACACTATTAAAAGTGCTTTTTCTTTTGCAAGTTTTGAAAGATATCTGACTGGAAGTGGTGTCATATTCTAAAACTCAATGTCAACTCATTTGCAGGGCTGGCAGTCTTCAGCATTACAAAATTTGAAGAGAAATTCCTACGTCAGTGGTAAATTTACATATATTTTCCATGGATCATAGTCTTAAGTCTTTTTGCCAGCTCAATTTGTCTTTATGACTTAAACCAGCAAGTGTAAAAGAGATCTGTCTAGAAGTGGGGTTTTATAAATGACAAATTAAAAAAAAAAATGAAAAACACAACCAATACTAATGATCATTATTTTATTTTAATCACGTACAAATAAAGTTTATACTCTTTTGACTTGTTAAATAGCTTAAATATATTACTGCATTGGTTGTATGGACCTTGAGCTTCCTTTCCCTTTTGTAGTTGTACAGCTCAGAGACCAACATTTTATTTGCAAATGTTTATAAAATTGCCAAATTTGAAAGTGTTTTTAAGTTATTGTTGGGTCTGATAGTATTAATCTTTACCTTATTTTGTCAAAAGAACCAAGAGAAGTGTTCTCCAATAACTGAGAAAATGCCCCTCTAGCATGAGACATGGGATTGATTTTTAAGTAGGAATAGAATGGGGACATTTAACAAGAGGGATAAGATATGTATCCATAACATTTTATATTGGCTAGGAAGTAACTTTTGAAATAGGTTAAACTAAATAACAAAAAGGAATATTTACTATCATGAGGCATATTTATCAAGATTTGAATTGCCGTGAAATGTATAAATTCATGACAATATGCCTTTTCTCCAACTTCACATATTCAGTAAACAATATTTTCTGTGCTGTGGTGAGTTCATTCACAATTTAGGGAATTATAGTAATCACATATTTACACACCACTTTGCAGTGATTGCAACATTTCAGGTTTTATAGTGACTGTTGCCCAAGTTGTACTGGATTATAAATCCAAACTCAGAATTTTGTCTACCTCTACCAGCAGTCTCTAGTCTTACCATTGATTCTCACCGTAAAGCTTGCTGCCTTGGAGTCACATTTACCTCTGACTTCTCATCCAGGCCATTTTAAAACCTGCTGCAACTTCAAAATATTTCCTAAATTCACCTATTCCTTACTCATGAAACAACCAAACTATCTTACACACTCTGATTATTTCCACTTCCGTCATGTCTACTGGTAACCCTCTACTTATTGGTTCATCACTAATTGACTTTTATCCCTCTAATCCATATGTAATGGTCCAACCAAAACCATTGTCTATGACCACCACTTGTCTCATGCAAATCTCCTCTGGCAGTTCCTACCCTGACTACTACTACCTATGCAAATCAATTTCAAACTACCTATAAAACCCTTAATAATATTTAAATCTCTTTCTTAGTTACCAAATAAACACCCTGTTATCCTCTATGCTCTACACATTACCTTTTATTCATTTCTTCCCACATGACCTACTATTATGTCCCCTTTCCATAAAACATCCATAAAAACCCACTTCTTAAGAAAATCCTACAATCCTCCTCAACTCCCTCCACAGGGGCATAAAAGCAGGAGCAGTAGCTTCTCTGCTACTTCACTCATAGCAGGAAAAGACAGAAAGCTGCCTCCAACTGCTGGAAACAAGTCATATGCAGCAAAAATATGGGGCCCCAGTGATAATTTTGCTATGGAGCCCATGCCAATGTATGTACACTACTGTTCCTCCATTTTATTAATTACACTCTCTCCCTCCATCATCACTACTGGCTGATCTTTCACTATACCTGCTCATTTTGGGCCAGGCATATCAATTCATCTGCAACTCCATGATTGCTAGCATAAACCATAGCTCTGCAGAATATGTTGACCTTTTATATGGAACTAGAGAGGACCAATAACAGATAACCAGACAACCTGAACTACTGGGTGAAGAGATGGCACATAATTAAAAGACCATCAAAAAAAATAGTAATATGAGCATTATGAGCATGAAAAAAATGGGAAAGTTGAGTAATGTTTCCTGTATAAGATGTCAATTAAAATCAAAGTCACTGCTCTCTTTGGAGGATAAACAGACAAGCTTTAAAATCATGTGATGCCAAAAGCCACCCCCTGCCACTGGGCTAGTGCCTACAAAGTCAGACTTTGCCTTGATGACAGCAGCTACCTACATCCCAGGCAGATTTGTGCTCTTAGGATCCCATACAACTGCTGAATAAGAGATGCTGTAGAATAAAGATAATGGGAGTCAGAGTGATCACAGTAAGATATGATAAAAGTAAGCCAGGGAGCACTGACAGTAGAAGAGGGAGATAAGGAAATAAGAGTATACAAACTGTTACACATATATATATATAAATATATATATTATAATGTCCCATTGATAATGATATGAAATACATTTACTACACAGAGAGACTGGCTTATGTGCATTCAGAATATAAACACTAGAATTACAAGATCATTTAATTTATGTTTACTTGCTGGTGTGGCAGAGAGATCCATTTACGTGTTAGTTTAATTATGATAGACAATGTAACATCAGAAAGAAAAGAACCTGAAAAGTACTTAAGCATTTCCTGACATGAGTCAGACTTATCATGCCTGAGTATTAGCGGTTATTGTTCCATATCAATAGGTATCAGGGAATGTTCACTGAATCATCATATTTTCAGTAAAAGGTAGAGAAAGCATCGCCGGGCAAAAAGAATATCGAATCATTCGACCTGGACCGTGGCGCATCCCTCAAGTATCGCTAAGCCTGCATTTCAAGTTAACGTTGAGCAGTTATAAGCTCATGCAACAGTCTCTTAAAATGAATTAGTGAAGTATGACATGTATTTTCATGCTTCACTTGGCTCACAGTTTTTAATGGCTTTTGTACTACATTGCTGATATTATTCAGTACGACAGAGCTTTAAATCTTTGAAAAAGATGGCAACAATTTCCTCAGACAAGTTTAAGCCTATATTTAAATTGCACCAATACATTATGCCTTGTTCAATAGTATTCCCTTAATGTTACAATAAAAGAAACACATATCATTTTCGTCTAATGCCTTTTTGATGCTTTTTAAATTACACTATTCATAGTTACGAAATGTACCTAAACCATACTGTAGAGGATAACGAGTAATATACTACTGGAAATGAAGAACAAACCCTAACCATTCCCTTTCTTATATTACAAAAAAGAAAATATGCAATTGGATTTTATTTTAGATCAGAATACTATATATTAGAATGACAATTAAGTTTTACAGTTTCTGGCCAGTCTACAATACTGTCTTACTAAGAAGAATAGCGATGAAAATAAATCTAAAAAAAACAGAGGTTATTAATCATTACGTCAATCATTCTAATAGCAGATAAGGGGACTAATTTATTGCAATGTGTGGCTCTAATAGGACCAGACCACACAATATCTGTAAAATGTTATATGAGAAGTTTAATTCCCGATATTTATTGTTTTGTGTTTTCCTTTTCCCTTTGCTGATTGCAACCTTCTTTTATTGTTCCAATGTATTCAACTGAACACATATTCATAAAGTTCCCTAGAAAGCCCAACAAAGTGTAAATAAATGTATTGTATTGTGTGATTTTTAAAGAACCAGTAACACCAAAAAAGAAAAGCTGTGCACTAGTATATGTTACATATCAGCTTCTGGGTGTGAACCCTAGGTTCAGAATCTGTCTTTTATTCTTTATAGGTGGCAGTCTTACCGATCAGCCACAGGAGTCTTAAATATACTGTCTGGTTCTATTTGTAATGAGCTCTATTTTTACCTTCTGTTTATTTTTCTTTCTGTCTAATGACCAATTACTTTCAGGCTTCAGTATCAGCCTATCAGAAGAGATGTTGGACAGCCATTTGCAGCAAAAGTCTGCCTTTTTATACCTGACACTTTTGTTTGTCTTTGCCCGAACAAGGAGTTTTACTAGCTTGTGCCAGTAAGCTGTATCTCTGCAACATACTCTGCTGTGTTCCTGAGACATCCAGCTCTGCTCTCAGTGTCCCTGAGACTTACAGTTCTACTCAGCTCTGTTCCTGTACTATCCAACTTTTCTCTGCTGTTGTTCCTGTGAGAACCAGTGTCACTGTCCTACCTCAGTCCTGCTTCTACTTATGGAAGGTTATCCTGGGGGCCGCGAACTGGAAATTCTCTTCCGCAAAGGCCATACCCCCTTCCAGGTGGTTAAGGATGAAGACTGGAAGCTTCTTAGACTACGAGCCTCAGGATTAACCAGTTCTAATCCCACAGTGGTGAGAGAGCCCATATATATCCCTATGTGTTGTAACAGTATAGCAGCTATTTCTCTCCAAAGGTTTTTAAAAATGTCATCAATAAAGTTGAATACCTGATATGCCTTGAAAGTGATAGTTTTTCTCTTTGCTGATTGCTGCCATATTTTATCTGTTTTAGCATCTCTATAGAATTTAGTGGAACTTTAGATAATACATATTCAGGAAGTACTCTAGAAAGCCCAAAAAAATGAAAATACATTTGTTTTTAAAATAAAATGTCATTTTCTTAAAACCTGTCAGAATTCGTGGGAGCGCAGATTAAGTATACACAAAGTGGAAAGGTGTTTGATGTATTCTAATTTTCTGAGATAATGATTTTTGGGTTTTCCTTGGCTGTAAGCCATAATCATCAAGATTAACATAAATAAACACTTTAAAAAAGTTCACTCTGTTTGTAATGACTCTATATAATATATGAGTTACACTTTTTGAATT
>JAKJJM010076711.1:0-14130 GCA_021901965.1 Pipa carvalhoi
TTTTTTTTTTTTTTTTTTTATTGATTTAGCCTTTAGAATCGTATGCCAATGGCAAAATATTGAACTACACCATAGAATTCAAGAATGACCTACAAAATGAAACGATTTCTGTGGACAACAGTACAATTAGTTATAAGAAAATGTTATCCAAGCACATGTACAACGTCACAGTGAAGGCTTTCAACAGTGTTTCGGATTCTCCTGAATCAGTATTAGTTATTCCTTCTGTTGCTGACTACAAAGGTATGTGTTGTTTTTTTTTTTTTTAATCATCTTCTATAAACTTGATTCAAAAAGTGAAACCTTCTGTGAATTGGTTCTCATTAAATAAGCTGTAAAATAGATTAAATGAACACTGGAACCTATTTATAAATGGAGTCAGTGTTTTATTACTTGCCCTAACTACGATGAAAAGTATAGGTGTTTTCTTGTAGGACAGATACAAGATGTCTGCAATCGGCAAACCGATTCAAGCATAAACCTCAAGAATTCGTCTTCAAATTAAACATGGAATTTTGTTCCGTTGTATTTGGTCTATACAGTGTAACCTACTTCCTGTAGAGAGCCCATTATTATTTTAGGCTCCTTCATACTACAGTTTTTTCTGCTATTTAAGCTGGACCAACTGGTCACATGCAAGGGTCACATTGTTCATTCTCTATGACAGTCATACGGACACATTCACCCTGCTTAATGCTACAGAAAGGGGTACGACTGATCTAGATCTTTCTGTGACTGTAGTACTATTCTACAAGCTGACCTGACATTTGTATCTATTCAGGCCCAAGGGATTGGCTGGCGTTGGGATTTTTATAAGTGTCATCAGATACAATTGTATAATAATTTTTCAGAGAATGGGAAATGTAATATAATAGAATTACTATTTAAATGACTTTGTTTTATTTTTCCAACTTTATATATTGCATAAAAAGATTATCATTTCTCTTTAAAATATAATGGTGTCAACTGTGGTGACAGGCCTACTTTAAGTTGTCAGTATTAGTTTGCAAACTGCACAGGTAACATAGTTGTTGTTCCTTCAGTAAAATGAATTGTAATAAATTCATGTTTTAAACACAGTGGGCATAATATACTGCAGACACGTTTCTTAAAATGTTTAGCAATATTCTGCACTATATTTAAAGCTGTAAAAAAAAAAAAAAAAAAAAAAAATCTATATTAAAGAAGTACCTTATAATAAGCTCTAGCGATGCACTCCCAGCTTCTTCTGTCCTGTATCTTCTCTGCACTGAGGCAGTCTTCACAGCGCTTGGGCGGTCATGGAGCTGGTGCAAAGCTCCGTCCCTTATGCAAGTGAGTGATGACGTCATCACGCTCATTGTGCCCCAGTGAGAGGAGACCTCTCACCGGGGGAGAAATGAGCGGGATGACGTCATCGCTCTATTTCACCGCCGGTGATGGTGAGTGGGAGGAGCTTCGGGCTAGTAGCTGGGCCCTTGATTGCGTTGTGAAGACTTCCTCAGTGCAGATAATATACAGGACAGATGAAGCTCGGAGTGCATCGCTGGACCTTACTATAAGGTACTTATTTAATATTTTTTTTTTTTTTCAAGCTTTAGTTCTCCTTTAACAGTTTCTCGAAAGCTCCGTTTTCCTTTGAATGCAATGCTTTATCAGCAACTGCTGCTGTCCTCATTTTGCAGTTTTGCATTAGGCAAATATAATTTGCCATGTATTTTGAACCTATATGGTAGGTGTACTACATAAAATAATGATGAAGCTCCCGAATGTACTGGAGGGCATTAACAATTCTTGAAGGGTCAAATCTGGCCCTCTAGTCGGCATTTGTTCATTGTGTAGTTTTCAAATATCCGTCTTGTCCTTTCTATTACAGTACTGCCTACAGAGACTGAAGTCAAAGCCTTTCCCAAGCATGAGCAGCTGTGGGTTCAGTGGACAACTTGGAAAAAGTCTTTAAATGGATGTATCTTAGAGTGGTGTGATAAGTATACAAAGGAAGACTGTATTTATAAGTGGCAGCGTGAGTCTTGCTCTGTAAATGGAGCTTTTTTAAAAGGTGAGTAATTTTAGTGTTAGATGTGTTAATATGTTATGTATTACCTTGGATGTATTATGATTAACTGAACAATCACAATCACAATCCAGATTGTGAAGTCTCCGTTTAGTGTTGCACAAAGAATTGGGGATTATTTTAGTTATCAGTTACAACCTATTGGTGTTACCACTTAGATTCATAAGATTCATTCATTCAAATGCGTACAGTGACTCGTTGCATCACTGGCATTCAGTTCTGATGGAAAAAGCAGTTTGCTCGAGAAAAGTTTCAGAGTAGATTGTGACCGACATTACAACGAGGGTCTCCCATTGTTATGAAGTTATTTTACAGAAAAGGAAAAAGCTAAAAGGAAATAATGATGTTGTAAAATAAATGAATACATATGGATATAACACTGTTAAAATCAATATAATTAAATGATTAAAAAAAAAGACTCCCACGCCCCTTGATAACTGGATGGAAGGCATGTCCTTTTCTACTTCTCCTACTCTCTACGAGCACAATTTTGTCACTAAGTAACTCCCATAGGAGGCCTGGCCACTTTATCACACCGCTGCCCCACAGCCACCTCTGTAGCATTCCCTCTAAATTCTGGTATGTTTCTGTTTTTAGGCCCGTTAGGCAGCAGTACTGAAGGGGTGTGAGGTGTCCCATTGCTGATACTGCAGCAGGGCCTGCAGTGCTACAGTTACACCGTTAGCATGTCTATAAGTGTCCACTGTTAGGAATTCAAATATAGAATTTAAATATGCGATTGGTGCTAGTGTACTAAGGGCTGTTTTTATGGGGGAGGGGTGTTATGGGCAGGGCACTGGTATGTAGGAGGGCTGGATGCTGTACCATACACCCTGTCTCCTGATCACCTGCCTGTGCTTTCCCAGTGTAATGGTAAGTGGGAAGGACAGTTGCACACTCAGTAGGGAGTGTGGCAGTTAAGCCCCTTACACGTTCAAGCATTCAACAGCAAGTTATGCTGGCAGACCATGTTCTGTTTGTTTGAATACCTCCCCCCTTTGGCTGGAACGTAAAAAAGCAGCAGGGGCCACTTTTACATTACCTCTCAAGGACTGCTCTTCTATAAGGTAAACCATAGCAAAGTTTAATGAAACTCCTTTAGTAAAATCATTTCAAAATATATTGTTTACTTTTTATCTGAACAGCATCTCTCTTTAGAGAGAGGTAAATTTAGTCTGTATAATTGGAATCCATAGGAATATACCTTGTTTTAAATCTGTAATTTGTTGAGCTTTGTTTTAATTTGCTGTCCAAGTGGTACTACTTGATTAAATAACATTTGCTATCATTTTTATTTTGTGTATTATGTTTTTTTCCTGAGTTTTTTGTTCTTATTCCACAGGTGTCATTGAGCCCTTTAAATGCTATTTGATTAAACTGCATCTACTATATGGGGATGGATGTGAAAGTATAACCACAACAGAGGCTTACCTTCAGCAAGGACGTAAGCAAAACATTCATACAATGCAAAATTCCTCTGCTTAAGTCGTAATTTACAATAAAGCTGTTAAAGAGAAAGTTTAAAAAAAGCTGCACCTATGCTTTATTAATGGGGTAAAGTATACTTTACTTAACACATATGCACCCAATACAGAACAAATGGTTTTTCTGCATAAAATAATCACTAAAACATTAACTCTCAAACAAGGAAACCTGCTCATAGGCGGTGACTTCAATATCTCACCATCAGCAACACAAGAAACATCAATCGGGATACCACACTCGCCCTCACAAGAAAACAAAAGCTACATGCATAAGAAACACACACCCTCGAACTCCTTTAGAGAATATATAAAACAGTTTACACAACATCTGGAGATCTCTACATCCACAAGAATAAGATTACACCTTTTCTTCAGCCCCATACCTAGAATATTCCCGACGAGACCTTTGGCTAACTGACACACAAACCTTACAAGGGGCAACAAACACAACTACTGCAACAATTACTTAGTCAGATCATGCACCCATCTCTTTAACACTGAGCTACACATCTAAGCCACAAAGCAACACTAGTTGGCATTAGACACTAACCTACTTACAGACCCTGTCTCAAAAGGGAAAGTGGAAAACGCCCTTGCACTGTATTTCCAGGAAAATGACACAACAGAACTCTCCCTAACCACAATCTAGTGTGCCCACAAGGCTGTAATTAGAAGTGATTGTATCAGAATAAAAGCACAGAAACGTAAAGAAAAGGGGAAATCACAGCTCTCACAACAGAACCAGAGACCTTCTCAAAACAACACAAAGCCAAACCAACAAAAGATTCAAACCCAAATACAACAAATTAAGACAAAGCTACAGGAAATAGACATTAAAAAAATGACCAACACATTACAAGCTCTCAAAACCAGAAACTACTGCAAAGTCAACAAAGCCTTAGACCTACTCACAAAACAAATAAAATCCAAAACCCCAAAACTTAAATATATGAAACTACATTCACAACTGGCCATCCTCACCACAATCCAAAAGACATAGCAGAAGATTTCGCTCACTACTACACACAACTGTACAACTTAAAAAAACAACCCAGCAACAAAAACACCTTTGCAATCACAAATACCAAATTTTCTCTCTGAGTTAAATCTCCCCAAACCAACCAATGAAGAGAAATCCCAATTGAACCTACCTATCACTATAGCAGAAATAGAAAGCGCTATTAACGAACCCCCATAAATCCCCTGGATCCGGATGATTTTAAAAATGTCTATTATAAAACATTCTCACAAATACTTCTACCCTATAGTGAAGTGAAAGATGTGGTGCTTCCTCAGGCATCCTGTAGTAAATATTGCCCTTCTACATTATGGAAAAGCTGTGGACCCCATATAGTTGCATGCATAGCTACCTTACCTTATACATAATAGATTTTGAAGCCTCACCTGCAGCTGTTGGACCTAATTCCTTGCAGTGTTTTTGACTTGGATCCCTGCAGCTGAATCACTGCTGTCAGTTCTGGTTGGTTTGTTTTTTTTGTTTGTGAGAGAGAACAAATTTTGTGCAAATATAGTCTGCATTAATTGTAAGTACCCCCAACACTATAAATGAGGATAGGTTACTGGTAAATGAGGTTTGGCTAGGCCCCCATTATTGTAAACTTTTAAGAATATTTTATTTATTTAAAAACAAAAGCATATACAAAACAAATTGCAAATACCATTTGTTTACTTGATAGCCCCTTCAGAGGGTCCGGATGTACAAACAAAAAAGGTGGAAAAATCCAAGGCCATCTTGCAGTGGACTCCTGTTCCTTTCGAAAAACAAAATGGATTCATCAAGAAGTACCAGGTTACATACAAAACCAGCCATGGAAATGAGACTAGTAAGTGAAACACTTCTTGTTGTAAAAATGGTCTACCATGCCGTAAGTAGCATTGTCAGAATAAAGACAACAATCCTGCAGTAAGCCCCCTCTGGATCATCACAAAATAACTTGTGCACCTGTCTTATCTGCACTCTTAAGCTGGTGTTTGGTAGCACAATATTAGAAAAGTTCATTGCTCTTTAGTGATTACATGCGTACGCCGATTTAAAAATGCTGTTTTTGCCACGTAGAGAATCACTTTTTTTTTTTTTTTAAATGCATTTTTTCTTTTTTAATATTGAAAAGTTGTTTTTGATCCTGTAAAGATCAGCAAAAAACTTGATAAATATCCCCTTTAGTATTTCACTGGTACACTAGCTTACTTTCTCCATCACTTTGATGTGATTGGTAGCTCTCTAGGTTGGCAAAAGTGCATCTTTTTATACTTCTCTGATCAAATCCTCCAAAGCGCGATCTTGAAAGGAGTGTGATTGAAGGAATTGCAATGTAAATATTCACGCTGCTCGAGCCCTCCGTTGCCATGATATCACTCATGGATCGAAGCTCAGCGAACTGCAGAAATTATTTATGTGAATGTTTAAAAATGATCAGTTGTTTTCTAAGTACCTTAGAAAATGTCTAGTAAATCTGAAAATTTTTTTAGAGTTGGATCTTATATACATACATTTGGTGCATTCGTTAAACAGCCGATAAGTGCTTTACCTATTATATTCACTCATACAGACTGGATTACTTTTTTGTATTTCAAGCTGTTTATCATGTACACATTGGATTTCCAAATTGGAAGTATCACCATCCTTGATTACCCACCTATAGACTTGACTTTGAATCTCCCAGACTTTAGCTGGAATGAATGGTCCCGGTGACTCTGATACTAACAGGTTCTTTAGCCAAAAGGAAAGAATATTTCTTCTTCTCGAATACCAGTCCTGGCATTTCTCCTGCTTTGATCTGAAAGTGCCACAAAGCCTTCACGAGTGGAGTTTTCTTTTATTTAGGTTCCAAAGTCAAAAAGGATAAATCACAAGAAATACACACTGACACTATATGCAAACTAGAAACTCTGTTACTTACAACTGCTATAGTGAACATTATTGCCCTGCACACTTAACTAGCATTCTTATTAGGCTGGGGTCACACGAGCTGATTTTCATCTGGGTTTGAAAAACTGTATCCATTGTTTGCTGTAGGATAATCCACATAGGCTATTGTGTTTTACACCATAGATAATAATGAGCCTAATTTAAAAAAGTCAGCTAATGTGAATACAGCCTTAGACTCAACTCTTAGTGCCTGTTGACATTGGTATTTTGTCCTGTGCCATAAACATTGAACTGGACTTGTCCTGAGCTTTTCAGCACATCGACCACATGGAGAAATAAGTGAACTGTAAATCAATTTACTGTGGCTGCATTCCCTTATCAAATAATTAGTATAGTTTTTGTTCTCCTACTGTTTGAGTCTTCCATGTTTTCCATCGACAGCTTTGGATATTGATCCTTCGTACACTGAATATACCCTGACGGACTTAACCGCTAACACTCTGTACTCCGTACGTATGGGGGCATACACTGAAGTCGGAGGAAAGGATGGGAAAGTTTTCACATTCACTACCATGAAATTTGGTAAGGAAGAGGTTGAACAAAGAATACGTTTAAAACTATGCTATGAATTCCTATAGTGTGACGTTTTTCTGTTCCAGTTCGCTGTGGTGTTCTATAGCTGCACCTTCCTTTTTTAGGGAATACACCAAGTGGACACACCTTTTGCTTTATCTCCTGCTAAGAGTAATGTAGTTCTTACATTGGTTTGTTTACCTGTAATTTAAACATACCCATGCTACACTCTGGTTTGGTACCAAATAAGCAGAAAAATACAATCCTACAATCAATACATAAGCATTTTAATAGCAGAATTAACAAATGTTTAGTTGTTACACTATTTTTTTTCTTTCACATAGTTCCCTGTCAGTAACCCTGAAATAAAAATGACCTGCTAGAAAAGGTAAAATAGACCCACAAATATATATATATTTGAAAATCTTCATGTCTACAATAGATCAGGATATATTTGCTGTGTAACAAATGTAATTACAAAGTCAGCCTGCATTTAAGGCTAAAAGAAGAGTGGTGTAATACCCTCATAATTATGAGAGGTGGTTACTACAAAAACGTCTGCTGCGTAGAAGAGAATGGCAGCCCACCATGCATTTTTATATCGTTCATTCTGAAAAAAAACTGCTGAAAATTTTGCATGTGGATTTGTAAGTGTTTTAATTTCAATCTAATATAATCCAGGTTGCAGTTTAGGTTTTCTAGACAAGCAGAAAGTTGCCTCTGTTGCTGATTGTATTTCATATAAGCCTATTTGCTATTATACTTACTGAATGGGAGTTGCCTTACTAGTTAGACTTCTGTAAAACCTCATCACGAATTAAAGACTAACAAATGTACCCTAACCATAACTGATGTGTTGAAAGTAAATCTGTTACATCCTAAACCACAAAATTATAGAACTGCTGGTGCCAATATCTCACCTCTGCCATATTGGAATTTCATTATTATGTTAAAGAACCCTGACATGTCATCACACATGGTGCTTAACTAGTTGGGCAATGTTACATGGTACAATAAACTGTGAATATCAATAAAGCATTTATTGCTGGTTTTCACACATGCTCTGTAAAAAGTCAGTGCCCAGGACACCAGCTTTCTTAGCAGGTGTTGGAGCTGAAGTGGTACAAAGGCTGTCATGGACTTGTAAAATAATGCATGCGGAAACAGAATAATTAATCATGTATGTGGCTTAAAAGGAAAAGATTGTGGGTTTATTTGTGTTACTGGCGTTTAGGCTAAAAATGTGATTTATTAGGAGACTTTAGTTCTTTAATACAAAGAAGGGCAATGTTACATGATCAAGTTTGGCTGCTAGCCCTTCTCTGAAGAGAGAAAACACCTTGTTGTGCAAGTCCTCCATTCACTTATATTACTAATGATGTGCTATGGCTTGAAAATCCATCCATAGACATTTCATGACCAAAGAAAACTTGTAGGCAGACATTTAAGTACGTTGGCAGTAGTAATTTAGGTGAATGGGTGTAGGTTTGCAGACATGAAGTACAGATTACACATTGTGCCTGCAATTGCCTACTTTACATTTCCTGATGTTGTTTTCCTTTTTTGCAGCTGATGGTGAAGTTGAAGCTATTGTGGTGCCATCCTGTATATTTTTTCTGTTACTGGTGCTTTTTGGAACAGTTGTGTGTGTTAAAAAGAGAGATTTGTAAGTATCCTTACTGTTAGCTCTGCTTACATGTACAGTATTTACCTCAACAGCCAACTCTGTTTACAGTGACTTCTGGGAATTATCGGTTTCATTGAAATCCATCTTGGCTTATACTATACCTATATATTTTTTTTTTGGCGTTTTTTGAAGTATAATAATCTTAATCAAAGATAAGGCGCGGTGGATTCCCTCACCAATTGCTGAAATATTGTGTATTGAGCAGCATATATTTTATTTATTTGTTACCAAAACACATTTTTATTTAACCACACTAACCTAATATAACTGTCTCATACATTTGATAAGTTAAAATGTATTTTTTTTTTTTTATTTCTTTATTACAAAGACTAGCATGACTGTTACATATCTGTTATAGCTGTGATGCATGTAATATTTTCCCATTGTTATACAGTAGTTAAATTATCTGTATTCATGTAACCCTTAAGCCTATTTTTCCTAGTGGAAATGGGGCATCATTTTAGGAGTGAGCTGAAAACTTTTTTTGTTGTTGTTTATTAAACAATACTTTCTTTATTTATTTAGGATTAAAAAGCACATTTGGCCTAATGTTCCAGATCCTTCAAAGAGTAACATTGCGCAGTGGTCACCCCAAACACCAAGCAGGGTAAGAGGTTGCACTTGAATGCAGAATAGAAAGTTGTTCAGCCAAGTGGGATAAATATAGCCTAGTGTTCCTTTATAATGCTTGTTATTTTATTAAGATGTCTTACCCTTTCCCTTCCTTAGAAAGGGAAGGAGGAACCCTCCATTCATTTTTGCTTGTAACATGCTTCTTCCCCCTGCACGGCTTGATGCTGGATGGGTAAAACCAGACTTGCTTGTGCCAGGTTGTTCTCAGTTGTTGTTGTTGCCTGTATCTCCTTGCTTCTTCCAGGCAGAGATTAGTATCTGGTAAGGAAGAAGCACCACATCACTAGTGGAAATAAAGGGAGAGGGGATACATGTTTGTTTTGAGTTCTTAGGCATGGAAGGAGCACAGTTTGTCTCCATGAACTGCCAGTCAGTGAAATGTGTGGTCCATTTCATATTGATGGTTCACCTGTCAGAGTTTATATGCTTCTAATCTGCAAACTATTTGATAGATGGAAAATTCAAAATTCTTTCCTTGGCAGCCGACCTATCCTACTTATCAATAGCAAGAAATGTAAATTAGAAGTTCTAAATCAGGTTAATTTCCCCCATGCTAATGATGTATTCATTTAAAAATGTATTACTAAGAATATCCACATTTATTTCCAATTTGACTTTTCTCTTAAAATGTACTTTACAGCAGAAAAAGTGTCTCAAATTAAAATTAGTTATTTATTTTTTGTCCTGATGGCCTTTAAAGATATTCAAACAAAATCAATACCTGTGACTGTTTGTGACTTAAGTGAACTGTAAAAACTTGATGCTGATATGTCCATTACCATTCTGTTATTCTGAAGAATATTTAGATATACTATGACTAATGCGAGCAGAATTGCAGCCCTTATCACTAGTAGGAATGTTCTGTGCACATAATGAAATCTAACCATACCATTCTGTTTTTTCTCTTTATAGCATGACTACAATCTAAAAGGTCAACCATTTCAGGATGGTAGTTTTACTGATGTCAGCGTGGTAGAGATAACGGCAAGAAATCAGAAGTCCATCTCAGAACAGTACCTGACTCCTATGGATCAACATAAAATCAACACCTCTGAGGGTCTGAGCAGTGGGATTGGTGGCTCCTCGTGTTTGTCTTCTCCACGACTTAGCGTTTCTGATAGTGATGAGCTGGAATCTGCTCAAACCACATCCAGCACGGTGCAGTATTCTACTGTGATCACCAGCGGATACAGAGACCAGCAACCAACAGCTGTTTCACATATATTTTCTAGGTCAGAGTCTACCCAGCCGCTCCTTGAATCCGAGGAAAGGCCTGAAGAACAACTGACCGCAGATAAAGAAAGTAACTCTGTGGTGACCAACCAGTATTTCAGACAGAACTGCAGTCAAGAAGATTGCTCAAATATATTACAAACTTTGCACCAGGGAGACCTTTCAAGTCATGTTCAGGACCAATTGTCAGGCACAGACCAAATATTGGGTGGACTAGAAAGAAATCATCAGGATTACTCTGTAAAACAAAATGGAACATGCAGTGGGCAATCTGCAGATTTGCAGCTGGAGGAAACCAGTGGAGAATTTAAAAGTTATTTACCGCAAACTGTAAGGGGTGGAGGATACATGCCACAGTAGAGACAGAGACTAAATAAACCCTTAGTGTATCTAGATCTATAATAAGTACTCTGGAAGAGTATAGAATCTTACAAGGACCTATAAATACTGTGTTTAATACCAAAGAGAATATCCTTAAATTATTTTAGGATTTGTTTTTCCCACGAAGAACTATCCAGAAATAATACACTGTGTAATATTAACAAATAATTATGCAATGGAGCAACAATTCTGTAAGCTGTTTTTTAAACACAATGTTGTGCATCTAGATAGCTAACTTTGGTAATCTTATAATCAAGCAATGAAATATACAATACCTGCCTGACACAGAAGTGCCATTTCTTGTAAATGCATGTTTTTCGGCATGAGTTATTTCCAAGTAGTTCAAACAAAGAAACTAGTATTTAAGTACTTGGTTTCAGCCATAAATGTAAGATAAAAGCTCTGCTTTGTCAGTATTCTAGAAAAATATCCAAATAAGAGCGACCCAAAATGGATATTCGACAAAGATTCCGGGGGCTAGACTGCTTAGAATCCAAAATCTGATGCTTACTGTGCAATTCGTAGTCTGTTCAAGCCAAGGCAGACTTTTTGATTACTGAATAATAATTTAAAGCAGACTTGTGTCATTCATGCTGTAAAATTATTAATTCCTTTTAGAGAAGTCTGGAGTTGGATATTTCTGACCTACAAAATAGGAAGATAAAGCTGCAGTTGACAATAGCTTTTGTATTAGGAGTAAGGAAGGTTACCTGGATGAAGTGTTCAGGGACTCTCTTAGGCTAAGGATACACTTGGCATTTTATCTTGTGACTAAAACCACACCATAACACTGCTGTACTGTCATAATGTGCATATTTTTGCAAGCAGTAAACAACAATGTTTTGTTGCAGTTTATGGCTTGTGAAAATAGATTGTGTACATATGCGGTGCCCGTTGATGTCTATGGTGTGCGTTTGTCACTATTCAACCGTGTTTTATTGTGATTTTATAGTGTTAGTGTAAATTATACACAATATACCGCAATCTATTAATTTAACTTGAAATACCATAAAAGTTTAACTGCATTCAAATGTACATTTTTCATAGACTGCATTATTTATTTTTGCTGATTATATACACCATTACATTACAGGCCTAAACATTTTTTTTTTTATTCTAATTTTTTTTTTTTTTTATAGAGGTTTAAATTATTTGCATTTCTTAACTATTAAAAAAAAAAAAAAATCTACACAAAGAAGTTATGTAGCGAGTGGGTCTCCATGGAATACTTTTATTTTGAAAGAACATTTTCTATGAAGCGTTCTATGCTAGAACCATAAGAATAACTAGCAACTTGCCTCCATATTTAGGTGAAAAATACAAACACATTTCAGGTGGAATTAACCTCCATTCATCAGGGACTTTTATTAATATTCAGTTGGCAGAAGCTGGAAGTTTATGGAGGAAACTGGAGCGTTTGGATGGACTGTGAGCAAATAGGCATGTGATGAAGCCAAGAGCTATGTTTCAGAGAAATTAATAAAGTTCTTTAAGAGGGGATCTTTATTTTTGTGCTCCATCTCACCTTCTTTAATGAAGCACTAATTTAAAAAAATATTTTATGTCTAGTATCTGTGTAATATCTGCTCCCAAAGTTTGAGATACTTCTAGAAAATGCATTATTTTATTTAAAAAAAAAATGCATTTGCTTTGATTTTGTGGGGCTTCCTAGGCCAGATACTTCATGCCTATTGTATCATTTGATGTGCCATTTTAAACCTCCAGACTTCTGAAGCACAGCTCTAGGACTCATGGTTCATTCTTAAGTCTTTATCAGCTGAATATGCCTGTTGCCTCGGACTCTATGAAGCCAAATAAAACAAATCAGTATTGTGTACTTTACACAGCAGGAATGAATATGGCATCATTAAAGATGCAACTTTTGCAGATTGTCAGTAGACTGAATGAAATGCATATCTATTAATATTTCAAGGCATTACAGATGAAAGCTATGTCTTTCAAGTAAATATATATATAATTTTTTTTTCTTTATTAACCATGCACAATAGCTACTTGTCTGTTGTACAGGACTAACACTGAGTGAAAGCTGCAGGTTATTCTGGGTTATGTGGGGTTTATCTATTGTCATTGAGCAGGTAGCCACCCCCCCTCCACTGTACTACCCGGTACAGTTTAGCTCTCCTGCTATACACCTGTTGTGCATTTACACAAGTGATTGTTTCAGTTTTGTTTAGTTGTATATGTATTTGAACTATACAAAATGTTAATGTGTGTATTTTTATTTGTGTTACTAATATATATGGCTATTTTTTTAAACAGTGAGTACTTTTTTTTTTTTTGTAAAAGTTATATATTGGTGGTGAAGACAATCGCATTATTGCGCATCTGTAAGCAATATACAAGCATAAGTAGTAATACATGGTCTACTTATAGTAACAATCTACAGTTGAGATCTAATGGTGCCACTTCGTAGTGTCCCAAAACAATGTACTTTGTATAGTAAAGTATTAAAGTTTTAGTATGTTGTGATCACACACAGGGATAGTTTTTCTGTTCTTCCTTTACCAACATGTCCTCTTCTTTATGTCCAAGAGACTATCTTTACAACAAAAACATATAGCTTCTCAGAGCTATTGGAAACAAATTGTTTTCATAGCTGAAGCCTGGAATACCCATTAAGTCATTTTCTGAAATGATGCAGGATTATTAAAAAAGGTAGATAAGGAGATTGGAGTATCTTGTTTAAGTAAAATTGGTAGAGATCTCCTTAGGCCAGAGCCATAGTAGCTAATTGTTTTCCACCATGTAAAATAATAAGCTTAATTACAAAGTGGAATACTATTGATGGGCTTTAATAGTCTTCTTAGGGTCACACTCCTTCCTGGTGTTCCGCATTCACCAATTATCTCTGTCCAAGGGTTGGATGAAGTAGCCAGAGAACAAATTTTACTGCAAACATGTGCATGTGGTCACACAAAGTGGCTTTTGGCAATGGTTTATTCCATAGGAAACAATGGAAACTTTTTTTTCCAGCTCAGCTACAAAGTAGCCAGTAGGCTGGCCCTAAATGGTAGTTTCACAACATTAGTAGATCTCTGTTGCATGCAGGGCTATAAGTTTAAAGTGGACCCATCACCTCCAAACAACATTAGTTTATAAAACAGAGACAGTCTATAGCAGGGTTCTCAAACTCGCGGCCCTCCAGCTGTTGCAAAACTACAATTCCCATCATGCC
>JAKJJM010076743.1:0-12619 GCA_021901965.1 Pipa carvalhoi
GAAACCATTTCATTTTTGTAGTATATCTTCTGTATACTACACTATTGCTGATGCTATCACCGCTGCTGTCGCCGTCGCCACTGCTATTGCTAATGCTATCACTGTCGCCGTCGCCGCTGAACCGATTCGTCGCAAATTAATTCGGAAAGAATCAAATTTTTCGGAAAAATTCGCCAAATCAGCCGAATCGAATTTTTCAAAAATTCGGCCATCTCTACCGGAGATGTGTTTTTTGTTTAGGTTGTAATATTATTGCCATGTTTGGTGTTGCCCTGATATTTTTCTTAAGATGACAAAAAACACAAAATAATGATTATTTCACAAGTCTATTGACTTTCTATGGCTATTGTATATTATTTGAATACATCTGAATGTGACAAAGACCTGTATTTTCTTTAGTAAAATGTATTGGTGTTTTACATTTTTTATATTTTCTAAACAAAAATACAAAAATGAAAGATGGAGGAAAAAGCTAAAGTAATGTATTACATATATTATTGATGGTTGCCGTTTTAGTGCACCAGTCCTTTAAACTTAGCTACAGAATGCCCTTTCCAATACCAAATATAAATCCCAATTTTATAAAAAAAAATTATATATATATATCATAAATGCATCACAATACAAAAAATTATCAGTAATCATCACAACTTTTTATGTAATGCACAAGCTTTTTGGTTAGAGAGAATTTCTAATACATTATTTAAAAGCAAATTAATATGCCTCCCAAACTGATCATAAAACAGCAGAGGCGAATGGTTGATATTTCATATACATGATGTTTAAACGTTTTAGAAAAGCCGAAAGACATAAATAGTTTGTGTGTATCGGATAATCATAATTGAACTTTTTCCCCAGCCTATTTGGGAAAGGAGGGTTAATTCCCATTACCAGCTACCTCTTCTTTAATTACCAATTTCGTTGTTTGCTTTACCCCTCTGGGCATCATGGGATCTGTAGTATTTCGTTTTTTGCATTGACCGCAGCTGAATCTTGCTGTACATGTTTAGATTTGTAGCCATGCTACTTATATGTAAATGGGTAATTTCTATAATTAATATCTCCATCATAGAGAAGATATGAGAAAGAGAGGGCGTCTGGAAATAAACCATATTTAAATTACTGCTAATCTTAAATAATTATAGGTCCTAAAAGTGTAGTAGAAACTATGTACATGAGGATTGTGTTCCATTTGTTTTTACTATTACCAATTATATACATGACATGTAGTCAAGTTATATACTACTCTGCTGTTTCTAAGGATAGCACCTTCAGTACATTCAGATACTACAGCAGTCAGGACACCAAGTCTCTCATCCATTATCCACAAATCTAAAAGCAATGAAAATATAAAAGGGCACAAAAAGACTCATTGATTTTTTTTTATTCGCTACAGTAAGCTGTCCCAAAATAATACTAAGGGGGAGGAGGATCAGGTTTAATTGTCACAGAAGGATGTGTGTTTTCAGTGAATCAGGAAATGTTTTATAAATGAATAATGAATCAGCATTCTGTTTTTATAAGTCAGCTTACTGATGTGCATATTGAATTACAGATAAACAACAGTTTAAACATAAACTGGTGTTTTAACCCTTAGGAACCAATCAGTGATCTTTGATAAGTTAACTGCATATAAGGTATCTTACCAAAATATATAGTATACCAATCCCAAGTATTGCAAGAGAATTCACATTGTGCCCAATACACAATAATAAATACCAATGTGATTAAAAATCCAAAACACGAGTCCAAAATTCTTGTTGATAAAAGATGCTCTAAAACCAGGACGGCTCACTGCCTCTGTGGCCTTGAAATGATGCAATGTGGATGGGAAAAACTCCAAAAACAAACTATGGTAGCGCAAGAAATAAAAATAATCATAGTGCAAGACCTTCAGTGAAAAAGTGGTATATTACACTTCAAAAACCTGTGATTGAAAACACATGTGAATGTGCTCCGTGTAGATAAGATACAAATCTTATAGCAAAAAATGTGTAAAGGTATATTTAAATGTGAACACACACGTGTAATATAAACAGTGATTGGTAAAATACCAAAGCTAATATATATATCAAGTGTGAAAAAACACACATAAAGGTGAGGGGTGATAGCAGACCCCCCGCGGGGGAAAGGCTCACTAAATAATGTACAATATTGGACTTCAAATGCAGATGATCACATAAATGGGTGCAAAAGACCAGATATGAATCCTGTGTGTTATTCACTGCTGGGCTCAAATTCTGTAAGGTTGGCTAGGGCTCAAAAAAGAAATTGATAGTGCAGCATGTATGGACAAAAAAAGGCTTTAATACACACACAGTACTCACAAACATGAGAGAACAATGGGCGATATAGATTAAACAAATGCTGATACTCTGTGATCCTCAACGCGTTTTGCCGTCTGTCGCCAGCGACTTCCTCAAAAGGGGTAATATAAAACAGTCAGGATTCACATGTGTTTTCAATCACAGGTTTCTGAAGTGTAATATACCACTTTTTCACTGAAGGTATTGCACTATGATGTTTTTATTTTTATTTCTTGCGCTACCATAGTTCGTTTTTGGAGTTTTTCCTATCCACATTGCATCTTACCAAAATAGGTTGCTGTAGGTTACAGCCCTAGCGCAAACTGTGTACATATGAATTCTCAATATGGTGATAGCCAATGGAGAGTGTTAGTCTTCACAGGAAACAGAACTCCCTCTTAATCAGGAAGTGATCTTAAATTGCTTTTGGCAATCTATCTCTTATTGGATTTAATGGGACCAAAAGGGAACCCACAAGTACTGCAACTGTGGGAAAATACGTTTTTAGAAGTGACCAGGGCTTCTTAGCAATCATGGAAGTTTGTGTACTCTGTGTGTGCACAATCTAACACCCATTTTCTTTTTTCTTGTGGTATTTGGAATATTATTATTACTGACCTCTAAACCTTTATATCCTTCAACAGCCTTTCAATACAACCTGTGACAGATGTAGACACTATTGGACTCCTGTGTTAGAACAGTATGAGGGTCCCACCTGTTTTGAAAATACATTACAACACATCAGAAAGGACTCTGAACTTCTTTGTGGGTTTCCCAGACAAGTTATACCCTTGTTTAATTACTTAATCTGCAGAAGAGACAGTTCAAGCTCTGCAGATAAGCTGCTATACCTCTGTACCATAAAACTAACATTTTATTTAAGCAACCCTTATAGCTTCAGACTGAGATAAGTCAGCACAAAAGATGGTGGTTTGATAACCTGCAATCCCCAACTATAGATAGAAGCACAGAAAATCAGACTGGTAGAAACACTTTTGTGTCTGTTCTTGCATATTTAATTGTTCTAACAATACAGTTATATTACTAACATGTACAAGTATTATGTGATATTTATAGCCTGGTGTATTTTACACTGCTGCCATGTCAAAAATTCATTTTCACTAATGATATAAATACTAAAAAGTAGCTGTCAATAAATGTTACCTTGTAATTGAATCACATGATATCTAAATTGTTTATAACATAATCAGCTTCTTTAAAGAAGTGTCTTGAGAAAATGATGGATTAATTGACTGATGGCTAAAATTTCTCTGAGATATAATGGTTTACCCATTTTGATTTGATTTGTATGAAATAACTTCCTTTAATAACCAATTTGCTCAGAGGCGATAGAAGCAGTGAATGCATATCAAACCTAACCTAATTAGTCTATTGCAGATTGATATTACTTAGGGAGTCTTCATCTTAATTGTGTAGGGATGGCTACTAAGGGTTTCTTTCATTATGAATATTATTTTTGTTTTGTTTTGTTTTTTTATCTTGTACACTATTTTGTAGCTACCTATGGAATAATAAAACGTGAATTCATTTTAATAAATGTTTGTAAAACAAATCTGCTAATTATACAAGACTGAAAATGATCCCTTTAATTATTGTGGATATTTAACTGGTGCTTTAGTTTTATTGTTTTTAGTCAGTAAATGTGATTTGCATTAGCTTTGCTAAACTAATTAGAATGCACTGTATAACTTAACAAACAATATCAATTTTAAGTTTCCTTTTTTGTTCTTTTGTTTTTAAAGGATGAGGAGCTTTTGTTATTGTGAAAGAAATATAAAGCTACATACATGATTTCAGTTCAATAATACATTTAATTCTATTTGCAAAACAGATACGTACATTTACATTTCTATATTTTTTCAGACCTGCATATTACCTTGCTTTAGCGACTTAGAAAACTCCCCAGTGAGCTGGCACATATGGAAAAGTCAAAGCATTTAACACTGACCAAGTGCTGATTGAATTTAATCAGAGATATATATAAAGAAAGGGAAATGCTTATGTCTAGTAACCCATAGCAGCTAATCAAATGTTAGCTTGCATTATTCTGACCAGTAAATGCTAACTGTTGATTAAAAGAACAGTAACACCAAAAATAAAAATGCTTCAAATGCTTTTATAGTTACTATATTTTAAAACTGTGCTTCTAAAACTTCAACATTGTGTCTATAAAGTATGATATTTAATGATTTAGCTTTAGAACTTTGGCACACTTCTTGAATAGCCTGAATATATTTTAGCTAAAGCACCATAGAAAACAATGGGACTGGATGAGGTCTGTTTAACAACATGGCTGTTATTAGTAATGATAAAAACACTGAGAAGGCAATACAATTTATAAATTCAACATCAAGGATAGCATTTTTACAAGTGCTGTATTTGAATAACTACCATTCCAATCCAAATGGGAATTTGATGTATTCTATTCATCATCTTTGTAACTAATGGTAAAACATCCTAATCATCAGCATACTACATTAGAAGAAGAAATTACTGTCACAATTGTCACCTCAATGATGTGCAGTACACTAAGTTAAAACACAAACCAACAGTTTCAAAATGCACTATAGCTAAGAGGATTACATCAAGGGTGAGTGGCATCTAATAATGGGTATTGGTTTGCTACTATGAAGTATAGAATATTAGAAAGTACTGGACATAGTACATGTAAATATGTGACTGAAGTGGAAGGAAATGTAAAGTTAGATTAAAAAAATATCACTGTATAGAGGTAGAAATTGAAGCAGTTAAAAAGAAGAGGCTAAGAGAAAATTTTAAATAAAAAAAAAATGACTGTATTACTGACTGCCCTGTATAGAGGATGTGGTTAATGACTGTTAGTTGCCAAATCAGAAGCTGATACCAAATAGTGTCATCATTAGATTCCACTATTGCTGATATATCTATCTATTTAAAATACACAATATTACTGGATGTGCTTGGACCCCCCCCCCCCATGCTTTTGGTCCTGATTTTGGTTTGATCTTATTTTTGGTTTTGTTCAACTTCTTGTTTTCATCAAAGATCTTTCCCTTTGAACTGGATTTTTTTGTGGTGCCCTGGTTCTGATCCTACACTGGGGCCCAAATAAGGAGGACCCAGTCCTGCACCAGGGTCCGTGATCTGTAGTTCTGCTAGTGCGCTCACTACTTTTATTTTGCAGCTGGATAAATGGGTCAAGAAATTAATACTTTGTGGCTCAGGAGACATTTGTATCTCTTCTACATTCTATCAATGGAATACTTTTTTCAGTTGCATAATACATTCTCGATTTTCCCATGTTTATCATTATATGTATTTTTTCCAAACAATTCATAAACAAATTTTTATCATTAGTCACTATGAATGTCATGTCAGTTATCTGCAAAAATTCTTATTAATCTTTTCAAAACATCTATTGTAATAGTGTATTATTCAACTAATATAGTCTAATTTAGGCTCTTCGTTGACCCAGGAGAAGAACCAGGAGTTCTCCAGTGGTAGAGCAGATGAAGAAACAGAATACTTCTACCAGGAGAATGGTGATAGGCAGCAATAAGGAAGTCGAGAACTGGCATTGCACATCAGAAGCAGATGACTCATGCTTGGCAGGAAGTTAATCATGGGCAAATCAGATTTTCTTAGAAAAATATTCAAGCTATATGGCCACCTCCTCATGATTACTGTTAACTCCTGTTGAAATTGTTCCCTAGTTTACCCTAGTGGGACAAAAGGAATAAGAATATTGTAGATTCTCTTAAACTTGTAAATTATCAACAAATGCTAACATAGTGTCTACACACAATAAAGCATATCTGATCACTGTGCCATCACAGACAACCTATACCATTCTCCTAGTTAATCTAACCTGCAAAGATCAAGCACTGTAGTTTATATTTTACCCAGTGGGATACATATTAAGATTATTTGTATCTGAAGCCTTATTTATTGCTATGCTTGATATTTACATTTTGAAACAGAAGATCGAAAAAACACACTGAGCATGTTTAATGTCCTAAGTACAGTAAGATATAAAGTTTCTGTGCAAACATATTCAGAGGCATGGATTCATATTTTAATTTGAGGCCTGTGTATTTCCTGAATAAAATAATCCAGAGAGGTTCTGGGTAAATAGCTGTAATAGAGCGCAGTAGCATGGCCCACTATATGCATAACTGAACCATTATGTAATTAAACACAGTCGTCCATACCTTGAAAGTTCAAAAAAAGGAATGGTCCTGGAAGATGGATGATAGTAAGGCACAAAAACAGTAAGAACAAATTTGTGCGCATATAAAGAATACTGACATTGTCCACCTGCAGAGGAAAAGCTGAGCCAATGTAAGTCTGCTCACAAATTCTATGTTTTGGAAACTTTTGTTTTAAATAAAGGTTCACAGAGCAGCAGGATTATACATAAAGATCAATGACACCCTCCCTATACAATTTTATATCTGTAAAACTACACTATTTTATACTACACAAACCCCAAAGCTCCAGTGATATATTCCATTGCACTCAGTACCTGAACCTTGCACACATACAACAAATAAAACAAGGCAGAATATAATGATGTGCAATAGCAATTTACAAGACTACTTCATCAGATCTGACCAGACTTTCCCTCTTTTTCTTCTACTGATAATTGCATATGTCTGGCAGCACTTAGTTGAGACTCTTATACCCATGCTAACAGGTTATTAGGCCTCTTTTGTTTAAAGGATTAAGATATTTATTGCGGTAAGCATTCACTGACAATGTTTTAAGGTGATAATGTGTCATTTAACACTTTTTCTAAACACTTTGAGTGGATCACAACTGAGTACAACATACTTTCCTGCATGTGCTAGTGATTCATTGCTCCAAATACCCCAGCAAGAGGCCAGAGTCGTATTATGTACAAGGCACATTTGGCTGCTGCCTGTGGTCCAATCAATGGTAGGGGGCTCAGCAACAGTTCCTTGCAATTATAGAACATTTTATGGCATGCATTTGTAGATAGGTTGGGCCCCCAAGCACTTATCTGTTTAGGGCTCTGCTGCATCTTAATTCATTTCTGCAAAAGGCTGCATAGTTATTAAAAATGTACCTGTTTAGGAGCGCTCTCTCAAGTACTAAGTAGCACATAAGTGTATCACACATGCACTGTTGCCTAGCAGCACGATCACCTACAAGCCAGCAGTACAGTGTCTATACTATTAGTGTCTATACAGTACATTTTGGCATAGTCACCCATGACCATGTTGGTGCAGTCCATACATTCAACATGTTACTATTATTTTCACTAGCAATAAAGCCTTATTGACTTTTGATTTTCAAATATCCCAAGGGAAGAATGACTGTCTCCCTTTCTGAAATGGCTCCCTCTCCTTACATATACCCATACTAAAATTCCTCAACTGCTTCTAAGTTTTACTTCGCTGGTGGCTCTCTGGTATTAAAATGTAATGTTGGGAGGCAAAATAAACATTTTGCTTGTGCTTGTATGTAGATACTTTAATTATAACACAAACTGGATTGTAATATAAACCATAAAAAATATGAATAGTTTCATTTAAGCCAGAGTATGTTTTAACTTGGGAAATGACTTAATTAAAATTATACAATTGTAAGGTTTTTTCACAGTTTGGTTGAATGCTGGGTATAATTAGACAGGGATCTAGGAGAGATACCTGCAGAGGGTGTTATTGCTGTTTCCCAATTTGTTTTTCTATGAGAAATAAACAATTCCTATATAAAAGTAATATAGAAACAGTTTGCATTTTCATTACAATTAGGCACTGCAGTTACTAAATTCCATCCAACACAAGCACACAAAGTTTATCCCTGGGTGGTGTATTTTTATAGCTGTTATTTAATTATTTATTTTTAAAGATATATCATTTTGCCAAAGAAATTAAATATAAATTAAAATACTTAATGTTTTCCTATGGGCATGCCATTCTTCTTTTGTCAGTCTCTAATCCTTGATTATCTCACTCAGATAATTTCCTCTATTTATCCTAGTTAACCAGTCTTCGTGAGCTTTTGGAAAAATAAACCTGCATACTACCTGGCTTATATATAATAATAATACTAATAATAATAAAATGTATAATAATCATTAAAAGATAAGGCAGATGTAATCACATTTATAACAATTTTCTATTAATATGGTAATCACAGACATTCTATTCAAACATTTTAATATGTAATGTGTTCATTAATACTTTCCTTGTTCATTAATACTTTCCTTGTTCATTAATACTTTCTTTATACAATTTTTGATGAAGACTTAGCTAGTGAATTAACAATCTATTGTAGGCTGAGAAACAGACCCCTGGTATGTTGAAGAAATATGATGTGCAAAGGTAAAGTCTATCGGGACACAATAACTTGGATGCAAGTGGTTTCTTAAAATAGAAAAAGGATGATTCTTTTGGTATAGGAGCACAGCAACTTAGACTTGTGGACTCCAGATTCAACATTTGGCAAGAATCCTATTGAGGACTGATGCAGAGCACCTCATTCTCATTTAAAGAATTCCTTTATTTGAGCCCATTTCCCCTAAAACATGAGTCTCTCTCACACTGTCCACTGGGCTCAGCCCTGGGATTTAACTTGCTTACCTTCTAGTGGATAATAGAATTGCTCAAAAGATCCACATTTATTGTAATTCTACCTTTTTTCATCTTGAGTGTTACAACTGCAAATATGTATATATGCACTCTACCCATACTGTACTGTTTCATAAAGGCACAAGTATGGCTAATAATATGCTGACATGTCACAGTAGGGCTATTCCCCCTGAATAAACTATATACACTGAAGCTTCTTTCATGATAGAGAGGTTAAAGGACCCTTTACCAAGGAAGAGAAGACTTGTCTTATGGTAGCAGTTTTACCTCCCTTTTCTGAAGTGTTTTACAATATTCCAAACATTTGATTCAAGGATTATAATTTCTTTGGGGTAAAGTGAAATGGACATAGCAAAGGAGGTAAGAATGAAAAAAGGCATTCATTACTAACATAAAAACTTTGGAAACCCCATCCATGGTAATCCAGTGAAGAACTGGTCATTCTTTTTCCTTAACTTTCCTAAAGTAATCCTATATAAAGGAGTAGCTGATTGATCGTTATTGTGACCCAGGTTCATAACCTTACATTTATCTACAGTTCTACAAATAACATTTGTTTCCCCCACCCAGTTCTTTTTCAGGAAAGAGTAGTTTAAAAAAATCTATTGATTTTTCTTCAGTTATTTACCTTAAATTATTTTGTTAGCAGAATGTAGAAATAATTCTGTTACAAACTGGTAGATGGCAATGTCAGCTCTGCTACATTTGTGTCATGGTGGTCAGAAACCAAGAGAGTACACTTTGGGATTACTGTTTGTGTACTGTCTCTACCAAGTTGGCAGGTGCTGGGATTTTCCATTAGTAAAAAGAACTGAGTGGAGTTTATCTTCTTCCTTAAACTCAATACTAAGCTCAATGTTTATCTTTGATAATCAGAAAGCTAAGCCCTTGGACTTTTAGCTGTTAGAGAGATACCACCCTATAGAATCACACAGACATATACATTTCCTTCTGTGGCCATTAATACCTATGCAATCTTATAGTTAGACAGCTTCACCTATTTGGGAAGCAACATCTCAAATAACAGCTCGATGGAGAATGAGATAAGTTCACGCATACTCAAAGCTAGTGTCGCCTATGCAGGTTTAATGCACCTATGGTGCAGAAAAGACATGTTCTTTCAGGTCAAGGGTCATGTCTACAATGTGACCATCCGTTCGGTATTCCTGTACAGGTGCAAGACATGGATGATGGGCACGGAAGACTCTTGTCACCTAGAAATATTTGACCATAGTTGCCTTTGTAGTTTAGCGATTGTATTTGCAATGCTCAAGTGAGACAGCACGTCTTGGGTCAGGATTTAGGGGAACTTTCCATGTCACAGCAAAAACAGCTCTCAAGGCTCTGTTGGCTAGGCCACATGCTGTGGATGAAACATACTAGACTACCAAATCGAGGCTTGTTCTCGGTTCCAGGCAAAGAATGGAAACAACCTTGCTGCAGTCAATCCATGACTTGGTTCAGGGGAATGAAAAACTGCACCATGAACCTAGAGAAAGTTGGAAGCTCTCAACTTACTGGTTGGGGCCCGAAAGACCATGCTCACACATGGCTCTACACTCTCAGGGATATGGCTATGAATAGGCATCAGTGGCAGTCATGTTGTCACTTTTTATCAAGTCAGACTGCTTGAGAGGACTGTAGAAATGGAAGATTCTGTGTGTTGACCAAGACAGTATTCTTCATCTTACTGTTTGTTGGGTCCAATCCGTACCTGTTGTTTTTTTTTCTTTTTCTTTTTTTTAATGCACTAATCTTCTTTTTCTTTCAGCCATTGAATGTGTCGCAGGCAGCAGTGGTATTATATAATGATTAATCTTATGGTTAACTGACTTGTGGTATTTTCATTTGATAAAGGGCCAATTGCCCAAAACATGTTATGTGTACACTTTAATGAATAGAAAGTCACACTGCCACTTTATAAGCATCTGCGGCTCCATATTTTTTTTTTTGTGTGATTTACTTTTGGAGAATTTATGATAGCACCTGGACCCTAATTGTGGTCTACAAAACCTTCTGCACCAGTCTGAATGTTCCTGGAATTCTATCAGGACAGCTGAACTTGAATCTTTTAATATCAAATGTATGATTTCACCTCAGCTCTGCTTTGAAGATCTACACTTTACTTTAAAAGCCATTTCTTTTGTGATGCAACATACTTTTTAATAGACAGTAATATCTGCTCTGACTATGTTCTTTACTTAATATACCTGAAAATCAATTCTGGCTCACTGAACATCTTCAATCATTCTACAATATTAAGAACACTGACACCTCATCCCAAATCATACTCCTGAAACACATTAAGCTTTTTTTAATATCATAAACAACCTATATACATATTTTATAAGTGCAGAGATAAAGAAACTAGGCAACTTTACAAACAAATCAGACAAACATATTCTCCACCAAATATTCACCATACGCATGCATTGTTGTACACCAAGCCAAAAATTACTAATTGCACCCTTTCTTGGAAGAGAACTCAGCAGCCTGACTGCCCTTACAGTACAGAATTCCTTCCTTTGCTGTTGGCGAATAATTCCTTCTTTTAGATTCTTGAAACCAATTTATTTTTGCCTTCTAGAGTACCTGTTCCCTGCATTTGCCAGGGCACTGCATGCAATACAGTTGCAAGACACAAGTCCTACTTTTAACTGAAATTGGGTTTTCACTTTATTTCATAAGTTCAATAAAACATTTTCAACCAACATGCAACAGTTAGGGATTTAACAATTTCTATTTCCAATCTAGGAGTGACTTAATTAAATTCTTCCCCCTATTTGTCAGAAAATAAAATCAACCAGTAAAAAAATATTAGCAAAGGGTTTATCGTCTTGCTGACAGTCAACAAATAGTCTGCACATCTGTTCGATGCCCATTTAGGACCTAATTTGATATCATATATCCATCAATACCTAAGATTCAACTCTGGCAGTTTATTGGGCAACATTTATAAAGCTCGAGAAGGTCGATTTTGACCTTCTCGAGTTCTATCGTTGTTAAAAATGGGTGCCCGATTGATAAATATTGATCGATCGATACTTTTCGATTGTTTTTTTCCATTCAAAACAATTTGATCAATATTTTTCGACATTTTATCGATGGAAAAGTGCCATAAGACAGAATATATTCTAGTTGCCAATGGAATATACATAAAATCACAAAAAAATAAAAATACTTGTATAAAATGATCACTGACCCCCCAGCAACCAGAAAATCAATTAATTGACTTTTCATTTGTAATTCTTGTTATTACTTTTCTCTCTGTTCATTCTTTGTAAGATTGCTGTTTCAGTCTTTGCTTAAACCAAAGCCCGGTTGCCAGACTAACAGGCCCTATTCATCAAAAGTCAATTTAAATGTAAAAAAGAGATGTTTTGAATAAAACAAAATAAAGAACAATATACAAAAAAATTAATTCCAATGTTAACAATCCTCCTAATGTAACTTAAAATGAGCAATAGATTAAAGGGGAGTAAGCATAATTTAACTTATGTAAAAAGAATTTCTGGAACCTGATTTGAAATTCTGGGGATTACAATAAAAATATGAGCTTAACATTTTTAGAGATGGATAACAAAATCTATAGCATTAAAGGGGAACTATAGTCAGATTACATCTTTACATATGCAGGACTATACCATAGTAAAAAGCATTTCTCCCCAGTAGTTTTTCCATCTGAAGCTGGATGAT
>JAKJJM010076799.1:0-10895 GCA_021901965.1 Pipa carvalhoi
CCAGCTGAAATAATTAAAGCTACATGCTATACCAATAGGAGTCACTAGATGGAGCTGCCACACTACTAATGGAACATGAGAAAATACAAATTAGTAGAAATGGTCTAATCTGGAACATTCTAAATGCTGTCAGAATACATCAGGGCTACACCAGTTTGATATTAGGTTCATTGGTCAGTGTTCAGAAGTTTGTGACATGTCATTGGCTTCCTCCTGGGCCCTTTGTGTTTATCTGGATAGGTCTTCACAACAGAAACATACTTTCTAGTAACAGTACTGTCCATTGGTGTTAGCAAAACCTACATATAAATCTGTTTTTGCAATTACAGTATATTTGATAATATGTGATAAGCATAAAGGTAACTAGATGTAGTAAACTTACCAAGGGAGTGGTTCTGTCCCATAACATCAGTGAAGTGAGCAGTGACTGTTGGTCTCTGATCTCTGTCTTGAGAAAACCCATCAGTAGCCAGGTATACAAGGAATGAATGTGCAAGGTTGTGCTCATCAAAACTCACCTAAAATAGGATGTTACCAATAAGAAAGGATAGGTTAACTCCTGTATATCAGTCTAAGTTGATTACTACCATAGCTGTTCCCAAACCATTGTTCCAAAACATAGTTAAGTTTCAAGAAAACAAGTTCTATTTATCTTAATTTTTACCAATATATTCCACAGCACTGTACAGTAAGGTAAAGCATGACAGTACAATACCAAACTGTAAGATGGTAAAGTTAAAGGCCCTAGAGCTTACAATCTATAATGATTATAATTAGCCAATTGTAAAAACCACTTATTCAAACACATTCCAGTAACTCCTGTAATTTTACACAGCTGCTCCCTTACCTTAAGCCATACATTCTGGTCTAGTGACATACTGTGCTTATCTGAACAGGGTAACCATGCTGAGAATGACTGCAGTTCAGAGTCCTCAGGCAGACAGGTCTAGGAGGGAAACATATAATTAGCAACAGATTTTCTTTCCTGAAACATTTCAAAGAAGAACACAATATTATAAAAGTCGATTTAGTGTGCTGTACTCAAAAACAGCGAAGCAGCAACCAGTTAGGCTTTTATTTGGTTTGTAATCTGCCACCCACTTTGCTTCCTTTCTTACTAGATTTCACAAAACAGCTAGACTTACCCTTTGAAGCTTACTTTTCTGTATGTGGTACATCTGGTGAAATCAAGTTAATATCTCCATTGAGTGCAGTCCGAGGTTATTGCTTTAGACGATGCAAATATGACATTATATTTAGGGCTAAATAACAATGGCACTTTTGTAACTGGGAATAAATTTACACTTTTTTTTTTTTAATATAAAATAAAACGTTGTTATTACTTTTTCCAACAGCTGGGATTTTTTTTTTTTAATCAACTAAACATGAAAATCACTAAATGTTATTCTCCAGCACTTATTGCTTGGTAGAAATTTCCTTGCCAATTCTATATTTTGCTGTCCCTGACCCATGTAGTGAAAGAAGTTAATAACAATTCTAATCACAAAATTCAGTTGGTAACTGCTGAAAAAGAACAAAAGTTTTCCTATACAATTAGTCACTATGGTGTATTTCTAACTAGTCTAGTGAAAATTCCAATTAGCTGAGTATCTTCCATCTTACCTCATATACTTGTTGGCTTTACTCTGTGCCAACATGACTCTGAGGGATTCCCTACAGCTTGCCCCCAGCTGCGTGGCATTCATATGTCACTGGCATTCCCTGCCTTCATTATCCCCTGTATTACTCTCCCTTCTTACATCTCATGTTATCTCAAACTAGATGAAAACCACTGAGGGTATAAACATTAGTCACTATACTCCTGTTTAGGTTTATATATGTGTGACGCGTGCTGACTTCATGTAACACTTCTTTCTGTCACACTGTTAGAAGAATTAAAAATGTTTAGACCAGTGTTGATTTAGGGCATATTTATCAAAATGCAATCCCAGTTATTAAACCTTACCGCACTTATACTGCTGTTATTGGTAGTTGTGATATTTATAGTTAATATTGTTCATTAAAGCAGTCTGCAGCAAGGATGGAAACTAGATGCTGCTGCTAATGATAGAAAATAACATGAAGATGGTGGTGGTAATGATAATGTTCTTCAGTGAGAATGCCATTATCAATACATTACCATACATTATATATACCTCTTTATTCTAAAGTGTAACAAATTTTATTCTGCCCTTCCCCACCACTTTCTACGTATTCCTCATCCTGTTTCTTCTCATTAACCCTTGCCTTTGTCCATGCACAATTTAACAAATATATTGTCTAGTAAAGCCTCCTATGGTGGGCACTCTCCATTGTACAGATAACACTGTCACGATCATTCATGGGAGCCCAGATGGGTCCTTTTTTACTATTGTTACTGCAACAAGAAACTTGCTGATGGATACTGAATCAATGAACTATACAGAAAGTGGACAGCTTGACTGGGGGATAAAAGGTGAAACTCATTTTGAGATACACTGTCTCTGTATAGTAAAACTGCTTGTAGCTTGTTGTAGTAAAGAGGAAAACAAGAGGACTAAACCAATGTTTTACCATTTGACTGCAGCAGTGTGATCCTAGAAAAGGAGTGCTGATGTTATTCTAGCAAGCGGGCACCATGGGAGGTTTACTCACTTACAGTATAAAAAGGCAATTGTTTGAATACTGAGCACTGTACCTGGGGCATTTGCAAACACCTAGCTTTACCTCTGCCAAGGAGTAATGGTGCCCTGAGCTAGGTAACCTGTCCAGCCTGATAAATATCCCAGGGACCTTTTAGGGATGCAGTTTTTCATCATAGTGACAAACTCACCTTGCACTGACTAGCACTAAAACACCTGCAGCTGAGGATTGCTTGTAAATATGGCTACAGGAATTTTGCCATTTAAAAAATGTTGGGGTGCAATTTCAAGAAATTCCCAGTGGTTTACACTTCATTATATGGTGGTTATTTTACATCAAAACCCATAATGACATATAAGTCACATTGTGTTTTATTAGCCTTAGTTAAGCCTAGAAAGTAAAGAACTGTAGACGTTAAGAGGAAGAGTTTGCTGTTCACCTTGAGAAAAGGCTCTTGAAGTATTGCAGAAACCGGACACTTGTGGGGATCTTGGTGAGAAGTAATGGCATTGGATGTCCACTGATTCACATAACTTTGTAAAACATTCCACCCATAGCTAGATGATATAGGAGGACTACTGTCATAAACTGCATTTGCATCATCTTCCAACTGTATAAAACACAGACTGGGCTCTCCTGCCACAAAAAAGAGAATTTTATACCCATATACTTTAGGTGACACCTTTCCAGACATGTTTCAACACAAGAGTCACATGACCCACCACTGCAAGAGAAGTAGGGCTCCTTCTGGCACTTGAGAGAGCAGCCATCCCCATCCAGAAGTCCTCCATCATCACACTCTTCTCCCTGTTCTCTGCAGTAAAATGAAACTTAGTAACTACATCAGAGACCAGTAAAGTCACTGCTTGGATCACCTATCAATCCTCTATCAATGATACATTTGGTATTTTTACTTAAGGAAATAAGGTCAAGGAAATAAATGCAAAATATTTTTTACATTTACTCTACTCTACTATATTCTACTATCTTAAATGTAGTAAATGAAATAGTGTAAAAAGTTTTATTGAAACCTTCATTTCCAAGCAGCTAGGAAATTTGGGTGCTGTAGTTTAAAATAAAGAACATAAGTCTGATATTTCTGTGGTTCTCTCTTTCCAATAAAAAATGCCCAGGTAATAAAAATGTAATATTTTAATCAAAAAATGTTATGTGTCCTTTGAAGTACCTAGGTGTTTTTAATAAAAACATTTAAAATACTGTAGGGGCGAAATTTATTAAGCCCGAAAAGACTCGATTGGAGTCTTTTTGGGCTTAAAGTGCACCTATCACCTCCAAACAACATTAGCTTATAAAATAGAGAGTGTCTATAGGAACATTTTTGTAATACACTTCCATTAAAAAAAAATGTACCTGTCTGTGTCATTTTTAGCCCTTCTCTCTGCCTGTCATTTCGACACTGCAGGCTGTGTCAGATAGAAAGGCTGTAGGAGCTATAGGAGGAGGCGCAGCTTACTTGATTGACAAGTAAGCCCTCCTACCAGCCTTCCTTCATGTGTCAGCCTTCCTGTGTCAGCCTTCCTGTGTGCAGTCAGTTTTTGCAGAGGTACTCGTGATCGGGGGGGCACCCGCAGGTGGGGGGGCACCCACAGGTGGGGGTGGCACCCGCGGGTGGGGGGGCACCCATGAGCGGAGATTGCCCCAATACATCAGGAAGTAAGTCAGGAAGTAAGTCTGGAAGTCAGGCCTTAGGGGGCATGTCTATTGTAGTTGATTGGCAGGTTGGGCACAACAATGCATGCTGCTGGACTGACAATACCCTCCTGAGGAAGCTGTTCACTGGAGACAGCGAAACGCGTTGAGGATCTGAGCTTTGTAGTTTTTAAAAGGCTGATTACCTTTAATTGCATATGTACCATTTATCCTTGTGAGTACCTTACCAATATTAAAATTGGTTTATCTATTAACATACTGCACCATGAGCCTCTTCTTTTTTTAGCTTTAGCGCTGCACAGAGTTCCACTGAGACATAGAGCCCGACTTGGAATACGTTTTATTGAAGGCTTTAATTACCCCTATATCTAGTGAGTTCTCTCCCCAGAGGGGGCCTGGTGCACTTTTTGTTCATTGAGTGAAAATATCACTATATTTTCTCACAGAGGAGGTCGCACTCATCATCTCATTGTACATATATTTTTTTATCAGTTTATCACTGTTTTAAACACTTATTGAGTGTATTTTTTGGGCACTTTCACTTATTTTAGTGTGCCTCACTATTTTTGAATTTCACGGTTTTACATATTTATATACATTTGTTTATGAATTTTCATGTATTTTTTATTGTGAGATAAAGCACTAGGGTTTTGTTTTCTTTTTTTCGTTATATGTTTTTATAGGTTTATTAATATGGCTGCTATCAGTACAGATAAAACAAAAAGAAAGCAATACAATTCCTTAAAAAATGTAAATGTATGGCAAAATGTAATAATAATGTAATAATGGCAAAATGTAAATAAAGCAACCAAAGTGGGAAAATGTGTAAACAAAGTGACCAACAAGAAAGCAATAAAAAAAATGCACCAAAACAGCTAAAATAGGAACATAGCAGTTAAAAAATGCATGCCCCCATACAACATCACATACCACCACCTGCCTGAACAAGATGGAGGGTTACAAGGTAAAAAGCACAAAGATTTTTGGAAACGGTTCTTTGTTGGTATAACTCTATGGTTAATATATTTGACGGAGACCTCTGTTATCCCCTTCCAATAACAACATTTCAGTGTACCAGGCCAGCATAGTATCCTCAGGGAGTGAACCTCGCATAATATGGAATAAAATTAAAAATATTGAAAACCCTATAATTTAGGCAACAGTGAGTATGAAATTTAGTTTTAGGAAATGTGACATAAATGTACCCATCTATAAAGGCTAGTCTGTCTGTTAGTGTTCTGAAAATAGAAACCTGTCTTCACACCAGAGTAGGAACAAGGAAGTGTAGCCCATCAGAGCACAGAGGCAGAAATACTCACTCTTGCTTAGGGCTGCACAGAGGCATTGCAGGAACACCCCTCATGGATATCCAGTTCAGAGTAAGTCAGCCTAGTAGCCTAATATCATATTTATGCTTTCCAGTCAGTGGCGTAGCCACTGTTTGTGGAGCCCGTGGCAGTCGAAAAATTTGCCGCCCCTTGCATCAGAAGAGCAACAGTTGCTACGCCACTGAGAAGAGCCAAATTGCCGCCCCCACAGTGTGCCGCCCTGGGGTTTCCAGTGAATCACTTCAGCTGCTTGTATTCACCCATCCCATTTATTCCAACAGAGAATGCCAGTAAATAGTGAAATAATAGTGTTTGCACCACTAATTCCTGGCAAAGCCCTGTATAAATGGCTGTTTGTAATTGTACCTTCCTAAATTAATAGGCAGGATACTAATACTCTAAAGAAAGCTACCCTGGGCTGGATGATGCAGTTAAATAGGCCATATAATGAGTGTAGTTCCATGGAGATTTGTGGGTAATATAGGTGCTGGAGGTGGAGTTAAACATTGAAAAAAATTGCTTGGTTGATTTCACTTGACCATTTATTAGTCTCTTTAAACTTACATGTTAACTTCTCCGTCACCACAAAATGGATCTCCATGTATATGAATGAGTGAAGGAGATGGCATCCCAAATTCTGTTCCCTCAACAACTTGCACTTGGTACTGATATCTCTGACCTGGAGTGACTTCTCTGTGGAGGAGATATAAAAAATATTAACAGAACTGCTTACATCTAAATCAAGTGCATCGCATGCCAGTTATTGTTGTACACTTTTTTCCTTAAGTGAGAGGCCGACATGACTTTCTAGAGTTTGAAGGATTAGAATAATACATCAAGTATCATAGAAACAAGTGGTATACCTCTCATTTATTCAGGCTTCCTCATTAAGGATTGACTTTTTTTGTCTACTTCATCATCTAGATGAAATGCAGTGAATTAATTATGTGAAATTAATGGTAAGTGAGATCAAAATGTAGAACACCCACTTTTTTATCTAGTACATTAATTTAATGTGTAACAATGTTTTACTGTCATGACAGTTTCCAACCCATAATGTTCTTTCCCATTTGTCACACATTTCCTCATTATCCGTATAAATCAGTCAAAAAAGTGATCTCTATGGCCCTGTCTGACAGATATGCAATATAAATGATATATAAAACCTTTCAAACTAACACACCATCTGCAATGCAACACTTCTTAATTCTCTACAGTTGGGCCATGTGTCATATTGACTTTGTACTCACATGTCAGTGAATGTGCGTTCGATCTGAGTCCATACTCCTGCATACTCTCTTTGAAAAGGAGGGTCCCTCATAACACTATATCTAACAGGTTTGCATGCTGCACACAGAGGATTATAAGGGGTAGATATAAGAAGAGCTGCATCGATTTCCATACGTTCATCAAAGGTGTAAATGCGAAATCCAGTAACATTCTGGTCTGGAGTAAGTCTAACAGTTAAAGGCATGTCACAGAAAGCTTCCATCATTCCCAAATGAATTGTCTCACCATGCTCCAATAACACTTCAAGGTCTGAAACAGAACCTGTTAAGTTGGGTGATAAGTATGTTATCCATATTTTGAGGGTCTGTGGTAAAACAGGTTTTTGGAAGTGGAGCTCAAGCATACAGCCATTTGGCTGAGGACATGGTACAGTCATATTAGTATGGTACAGGTGGAGTTCAGGGCTCCATGCTTGGAGGCTTGGCTCACAAGGCTGATCTACATCTGGAAGGCCTGTTTTAAAAAAATTATTTTGATTAAAAAAAATCTACCTGTTATCACTTTTTATAGGCCAATTAACTGAATAAGCTTTCTACTGAAAATGATTGAAAGCAGAATTACATAATGAGACAAGAAAGTCAAAGATATAAGCACAACAAAGAAAAGTAGTACATAAAACACAATGGATATAATTCTCATATTTGACTGAAGAACTATGTAACGCAATGCAAAATTGGAGCCTGCTCTCCTCTTATTCTCACACATCCTTCAAGAAACCACTAGTTTCTTAATCCCATCTCCTAAATCCACCCACTCATCTAATGCACAATGGTATATCATATGTCAGTTCAGACAAGTCAAGTATAGGTGATACCTTTTATTGGCTAACTGAATAGATGGTAAATACAAGCTTTCCACACTACTTTGTCTCTTCTTCACTGAGAGAGAAATACCCACAATCCCGCTGTCCTAGTGGGAGAGAGAGTAGAGTGTAGTATTGTGTTATCCATAGATATAACCAGAGACAAGTCGAGTATGGGTGATAACTTTTATTGGCTAACTGAATAGATGGTAAATGCAAGCTTTCAAGACTACTTGGGTGTCTTCTTCAAGCATGGAATGGAACAAAAAACTAAATAGTAATAAATTTATACAGAAACTGGTACAACATAGTAAAATGTTATCAGTTTAGCATCCTGACATCAAAGTTGACTAAAAACATCACAGACTGGAACAGAGCAATAAGATGTAATCAACTTAACATCAAAACTAAAAAGTAACAAACTGATACTGTACAATAAAATGTTATCAGTTAACAATGTAAAACTACAGAGTCATAAACTGGTACAGTGAAATAGAATGTAAATGTCTCTGCTTATATCTATGGCTAACCTGGTGCTACACTCTACTACCTCTGATATGGCAGTTCAATAACTTACCCTTTTCCCCTATAAAACTTTGCTGAAACTAGTTTCTTGAACAGCTGCAGTCAACAGTTCAGGAGCAGTTCATCAAACACTTCTTAACCTTCCAGAATGTTTTGAAAAAAATTTAGCCTGTTCCAAATTCCCTACTCCTTATATCACTTCAACCCTTGTTCCCTGCTCTATGCATTGTGATTTTTCAATGTCATTTCTCATGTGTGAACTTCTGGTGCCTGATTTCTGATCTGTTTGGTTCTGATTCTCACACTTTGGAAGTAGTAACTAGAGATATTGCTGTTCCCTTGTCTGCCCGTTACAGAATCATGGGAAACCCTATGTTTCTAAGACCTGGAGCGATTCGAGTCTTTGCGGGCTTAATCGTGCGAGAATTCTCGCTCATCATCAAGTGGGGATCTCGATTGCGCAATCAGATCTTTTGCCTGAAAGGTAGCCATAAGTTCTATGGCTATAAAACTTTCGGGCGAAAGACCCGATTGCAGAGAAGCGCAATCGAGATCCAGCTTGGTGATCTCGCGAGAATTCTTGTGTGATTAAGCCTGCAAAGACTCAAATCGAGTCTTTACAGGCTTAATAAATTTTGCCCTGGTATCCAATTAGTACTGAAGAAAGAGACACTATGCAGAAGGTGGCTTCAAGAGACCAAACTGCACAACAAGATTGGTTTCCTAGTGGTTGCCCTAGATTTTGGAATGCAGATTGGGTTGACAGATCATTGGGAGGGGCTGGTGAATACCCAGTGGTCATGGAAGCACTACTGAGGTATAGAGTTCAAAATAAATTATGTAAAAAAACAATTAAAGGAGATAATTTGGAGACAAAAAGACTCATTGCCCAATAGAGTGAAACAAACCTAAAAATGTTCTTTAAATTACATAAATAATAAAAAGTTTAAAACAGAAACTGTTGATGCGTAAAAAATAATGAGGGGATTATTGTGGAGGTAGAGAAAGGAAATTTATTAAACAAGTTTTTCTACACTGTGTTCACAGAGGTAAATAAAATGTCAGATGAAATAAAGAGAGATAAAGTAAATGCTCCCTTAAGTGCTGCCTGTCTAACCCAGGATGAAGTTTTAGCATGATTAAATAGATAAATCACTGGGTCCAGACGATATACACCCTAGAATCTTAAAGTAATTAAGTACAGTCATAGACAGACAATTATTTTTAATATTTAGGGACTCTATAATGACAGGGACTATTCCACAGAACTGGCTCGTAGTAAATTTGTTACCTATATTCAAAAAAGGATCAAAGTGTGAGCCTGAAAATTATAGACCTATAAGTCTTACTTTTGTTCTGGATAAACTGTTTGAAGGCTTTTTAAGAGATGCTATCCTGGAGTATCTTAATTCAAAGAAATGTATAACTCCATATCAGCATGGGTTTATGAGGGATCGATCCTGCCAAAAAAATCTAATTAGCTTTTATGAGGAGGTGAGTTATAAATTGGACCAGGGAGAGTCACTGGATGTCATACACTTTGATTTTTCCCAATCTTTTAATACTATGCCAAATAAAAGGCTGGTACATAAAATAGGATGCTTGGACTGGTGGAAAGTGAGTGCAAGTTGGTTAGTAACTGGCTCAGTGGTAGGAAACAGAGAGTGTATATTAATGGTACATACTCACACTGGGTTACTGTTAATAGTTAATTAGATTGTAAGCTCTGCGGGGCAGGGACCTCCAACCTCTTGCGTCAATCATAACCTGGCACTTAAAGTGTTTTTATACTTGTAAGTTACTTACTTGTATTGTGTAATGCACTTTTTCCATGTCTGTATTATGTTTGTATTGCCGAAATGCATAAATCTGTGGCGCTTTATAAATAAAATTATACATACATACATACATACATACATACAATAGTGATGTACCACTATATATCTTCAATATATTTATAAATGACCTTGATGAGTGATTTCATAGTAAAATTGAATTTTTTGAAGATGATACTAAACTGTGTAAAGTAGTTAATACAAAGGAGGATAGTATTTTATTACAGATGGATCTACATACATTGCAGGCTTTGGGCAGGAAAGTGGCAAATAAGGTTTAACGCTGATATATGTAAGGTTATGCATATGGGAAGAAAAAATGGAAGTCAAGATTATCTTCTAAATAGGAAAACACTGGGCAAAACAGACATGGAAAAAGATTTGAGAAATTTAGTTGACAATAAACTTAACTGTAGCAACCACTGGCTAGCAGCAGCTGCCAAAGCAAATAGGATCATGGGGTGCATCAACAGGGGCATAGATGCATATGACGAGAATATAATTATACCGCTTTACAATTCACTTGTCAGGTCACACATGGAATATTGTGTGCAGTTTTGGGCACCGGTACACAAGAAAGATGTGGTTGAGCTTGAGCAGGTTCAAAGGCGGCTACTAAAGTAATGAAAGGAAAGGGCAAACTAGAGTACCAAAAGAGTATCAAAACTGGGCTTGTTTAGTCTAGAACAGCGGTCGGCAAACTCTATTGAGGAGGGAGCCGTTTTGCTCCCTCCTCCTCCAGGGCTGCTTAACTGTGGAGCCGGAAAGGGGGCGGAGCACCGATCCCGATCACATGACTTCCGACGCTTACAATGCTAAGCG
>JAKJJM010076802.1:0-15719 GCA_021901965.1 Pipa carvalhoi
CACCACCTGGAAGACCGTGATTTGAATCAACTGTTTTACTTATGCTGTTATAAGTGCTGATCTGGTGAGCCTCCCCACATTAGGGGTTTTTAGCATTTTTATCTAAATTTTTTAAAATGTAGTTTACATGTTGATCCCATTGACATTTGGTTTTCATAACATACATCAAACGCTATTACATGGTCTCTAGCCTTTACGATTTATCTAATTTGACTATTTGAAATAAGTTATTAATAAAATCACATTTTGGTTTGCCCCATCACAAATTTCTAATGAAGCAGTTTCAAAAACATCCTTTAGTTTAATAGAATGGAAGTTACATAACCCTGATCATTCTTAGCCTGTGTTATCCAAATTGTGTTCAAATTATGATATGTTTACATTAATATATTACCATAAGTATTAAAGGTGTAATATGAAAATAAAAGGTTTTCTTTCTGGAAAGAATATGTAATGTTTAGACAATGAGACTAGTGCTGGAAAATGCATTTTTTTAAAGTTTATAGCTTACAAGTTAATCCCATTCACCGTTAATTTTGATTCAATTTCACATTAAATGTTATTTAGAATTACAAAGGTAGTTGGTGTCACATGAGTTGATGGAAGTACATAGGCGTCATGAAATACATGCCTATAAAATAAAAAAAGCAAATGGCTGCTTCAAACTTAAAGAACCAATAACACTAAAAAAAATTGTATTTGGATTGGCATAGAAATCATTCCTACAAAATACTTGTGACCATTATATATTTTAAATTCTAGATTTGTATTGCTTTATGCTTTTGATTCTCTTTACCTGATACACGTAACGGGGTGACTTTGCATGTGAGCGGTTGTGTCTGCTGAGTAATTCAAACTTTTGCAGATGCAAAAGGGAACTTAGACTTTGCCAAGTTCTTTGCAATTCACCTGGACAAAGTCAGTCACTCCAGAAGCTTGCATGTAAGTGTGTTACATAGTTCTTTATGGAAACCATACTCATATAATTCTATTATCTGATCTGGAAGCAGATGTCTGACTAAACTTTTTCAGCAATATACTTTAGTCCCAGCCTGCTGGATTATTTGATTCTATGAAATAGCAGCAATTTTAGTGTTTTTTTAATGCTTTACAATGCAATTGGTTGTATCCTTTAGGCTCATTCAGGTCCCCAGTGTGTCTGTTACTCCTGTACCGCCTATAGTAAATTTCCTTATGATCCTTTTAAATGTACGCTACTCATAATAGTTGAAATATATTGTTCATTAAAAAAAAATAGGCAAACAGTAAGGAAAAACATTGAACAAAAGATTTAATTGGTTGTTTTGTAAATTTACATATGCATAAGGCTCATAACGTGCTTGAACCCAAAAGTGCTGATAGTCGGTTTTTGAGTGTTATGACTTTAGAATAAATGCTCATCTTGAGTTTTAGCGTAAGTGCCTTCTTCAATTGGTGGGGAAGGGTTTGAAGGTGGTAATTGTAGAAACTTGGCAATTGCAGGGCAAATGCATCCCAGAGATATGGGGCAATTAGCAAAAAGACCTATAATTGAGAGAGGCCTTTTCATATGAATAGAATTAATAATAGACATTCTTGAACAGAGAGTAATTGATGGGCAGGGGGTTAGAAAGAGTATTATAAAAACATTATGAATGCTGGGATTGTCAATGGGGATTTAGCTGTCTCCAAGGATAAAAATGTCAGAGGAAAAGAAAATATGTAATCATGGAAATGTAATGGGTTTTCATGGGTCAGTAAATTATAGCAAAAAACTGAGGTCAGGAGTGTACTCTGAATTCCAAAGAAACTAATAGCAAAGTAAAAGGTTTCAGAACAAATTATAGGCAGTGTGTGGATATTAAGATGTTTGTGTCTGCCCAGTATATGAAACAATGATGGAATACATTTTGAAGTAAGCCTACATTTATTAATATCCACAAACATACTTTCAAAAACAATAGAGAAATAAAATAATGCTCAGCAAATTATCTTATAAGATATCTCTACAGATGACATCCATAAATCAATTGATCAGTGAATCATACGCACATTTATTTGTTATTGTTTATTATCTATTTATTTTGTAAATGAAAGAAGCTCATGAAATATAGTTATGTACAAGTTTCCAATGTGATATGAATTTAAATCTTAGAATTCTAGGTTAGAAATTTAGGAAAATAATTTACGCAACCTACATAAATAATCAAAACTACATACAAGTTCAATACAGTATGAAAAAAATAAAACCAATGACCTTTCATCAGGGCAGGAAAGTATGGAGGTACTTGTGGGTGAGTAGAAACTCTTGTATCTAGAAGAGGGATCAGGATTAGTAGAACTTATATTTAAATAGAAAACACAATTACTACAGCATGTCTATACCCACATTGCAACAGTGTTTTGTTTATATCATTTGCTACAATATTCTATTTTAGACCGTGAATTTTTTTGGCAGTACCTATCTACAATAACAATATGAGTCAACTGTGATGTGACATTGAAAGCTTCATGTTAATAAATGGTTAAAACCTATAGGTAGTGTCACGGGTCTCAACACACACATAAGGGGGTTACCACGGGAAGTGGGTCATCACTAGAGGCACTATAGCGAACCCAGAGCCCATTACGCCTTCTAGATGAACTAAGGCGTACTAAACATAACACATAGGAATATAGTGCAAGGTGGTACACCCTCTAGAGGAACTAAGGTGTACTGTGGCAAGTGCAGGGAAACACACAGGAACATGATGGTAAACCTCTGGAAGAGCTAAGGTGCACTGTGTGAGAGGAAACAGGAAGAAAGGTGACTTTAATAAATGTGGATTCTCTATACCACAGTGGGAGTTGACTCTGGTTAGCTCTGAGGCATGGAGTCTAAGGAGGGCCCGGTCTTCACCTTTAAGCCTCCACATGGAGGAACTGGGCTTTGCAGGCCGGCATCTCCTAGGTCACGACACTCAGGCTAACCCTCCGCTGGTGGCAGCTGGAACAATACATATGGGAACACTGGCGGAATACCTGGATTATCTTAACAATAAAGTAGTAGGCTTAATACTTTGTGCAGCGGAATCCAAACGTCACTCACAGCACCCCTGGACATCCATTAGACAGCACATCCTGAAGACAGCGCAGAGTACGATATCCACTTCTTGGGACTATCACTCCTGGTTCAACGCTGCAAAAACATAGCAGAGCTGTACTTAAACAAAGCTGTGGTGCTAGCTGTGAAGAGACACCTTAGTTGCTGCAGAACCTCTTGGCTGTAGACACTTGGAGCTGATCCCATTAAGGCTGATTTGGCAAGACTGAACACTGCAGGAGACTTTAAGTAGAGCAGGCTGAAACATAAGCATAGATAAGCAGGCAGAATATAATCAAAACACCAGGCAAAGATCCACTTCATAGATTGTAACATAGGAAACTGACATTGGACATTGATGCAACAATAATACTCAAGTGCTATGCTAATCACAGTCCTCCCTTTTAAATCTCCCACCACTGACATCACGTGTGACGTCAGCCGGGCCGTGATTAGCTGCTGAACCCGGAAGCACTGGCTATACGGAGCCCCAGAGATTGCTGGAAACCAGAAGCAATGTAGTCACGAGCGGTACAGCTATGAGGAAGCTGCCGCTCGTGACAGGTAGACTTTACTGACTATTAACTGGCATGTATCATTTGTGAAAACAAACCAGAATGGAGCTAAACATTTTAACATATTATGTGTACTCTAAAGCAATAATATACAATAAGTCCCGAAAAAACACGGCAACCGCAGCTCTTCCTTAATGTATCCCTCAGCAAAGCGATGGGGCGTGAAACAGTTCTTTATCTACAATGGAAAAGCGCAAAAAGAAAATGCACAATAGTGCATGAACCAAGTAAAAATGAAAAGTAAACAGGATTCCTTAAAACCAGGAAAGAATGGGTGCTCGGTAAGGTGCTCAGAAGTAGATATACACCCGTATTCAAACGTGAGATAATAAACCGGAAACCCCCTGTTGTAGGGAGGCTCACCAAAACTCAAAAGATCAACAGCTTTGTATATGCTTCAACTGAATAGATCCTCCAATTCTTCATAATAGATATAGTATCCTCACATATAAAAAGAACAATCGCTCATAGTGAAGTATATACAGAATTAATTATATATAATAGCAATAAGTATACTCACAAACATAAAATGATAGACAGCATATAATCCATAATATAGGAATCAGCATGATATAAAACAAATCCGTACTGCTCTTGTACAGCTCTACGCGTTTCGCCACACTGGAGTGTGCGGCTTCCTCAGGAGCAAAAAGTATAAATATCTGCTAACATCCGATAACAAGTAAAGAATGAGTGATAAATTAATGGTGGTTTCCTTATATAATTTAATTTTACATTTTAAATTTCAGATTAGGTTTTAAAAATGAAAGGTTTACATATGTATTAATATTAACCTCACTGAGGTTCTGATGGTTAAATAGTTACTTGATTTTTCTTATTAGAATTTCCAAGATCAGAATGAATTTTGAGTTAGTATTGCTATTTAGTTTAAAAATGTGCCATGCTTTACAGGCATTTCACCACACATTCCAATATGGAACAAACCTAGACTACAACAATTGCACAACTTGGACTTTTCCAACCTGTGGTCATCCTATAAAATACTCCATATTAAGGATATTTACCAAAATAATAACATCAAAACATTCCAGCAACTCCAAATGGAATACCAACTCCCTAACACATATTGGTACATGTATTTGCAATTTACACATGTTTTATAAAAGCAAGAGATGCAGATACAAGATTCCAAATTGCAACTTTTCATTCTACAGCTAAACAAAGTAAGGGTCAACAAGCTAATTTTTTTCTCTATGATTGGTTGCTATCCTACTAACCCCAATCAAGGAACAAAGACTTTAAACCCTTCTGGGAACATACAACAGGAGATGTAACACAATAAATCTGAAAAGAAATATTATGCCTCGACTAATCCAAAAAACCTTTTCATGTAAATATTTATACTTCACCAACTCTATCTGACACTTAACAGGTTACATTGTACTGGTCTAATACCTACAGACAGAAGCCCTAAATGCATATCAGATTTGGGAACCTTTGTGCATATGATCTGGACTGTGCTTCAAAATTGTATTGGAAAGAGATAACCAGTGGCATCAGTGAGGTACTTGATGTTAATGTGCCATGAAGTGTGAAATATGTCTCCTAGGCCTCGTTTCACACTTTTCACTATATACATACCAATTGCAGTTTCTTTATGTACTGTTTTTTTCATGCCCATAAATTAATAGTAATGTCATCGATGTCACACCATCAGGGTCCACCTGGAAAAATATAGTTAATGCAACATGTACATTGGATGAACTGGTTTATATTCATAGAAATACACATGATAAATATGTAAAAACCTGGACACCCGGGATCCTGACAAAATGTACTTAAACTGCTAAGATTACTATTGGAGCTTGGGTTTTGCTGTATGCGTTAGGGTTCGTTAGTATGCTTTTACTGCAATAAGCGATTATTTAATTGTAGTCAAATGTCTTCCCCTACCAAGTGTTTTTCCTCACCTTTCCCCCATTTTATCTATCTTGATGTCTAACTCAGGAATAAACTGAGTTAGACATTAGAGTTTAAGTGTTTCACCTAAATTTGTTCCAATGAACTTGCACTGGTAAAGTGCAAGGTCCACCCTTCATTTGGTAGTTTGTTGCAAGAGGCTCTCCTCCTGCATCTAGCAAGATTCATTTAAAACTAAAACCTCTTAATATGAAATTTCTTGCAAAAATCGTAATACCTTATTGTAGCTATTAATAACATTCTGCTGAAGATAAAGTAGAGTTATTTAAATAAAGATAGGTGCTTTTTGAAAACTGTGACACACGATTGCATAATTTGTCTTGGGAGTATGAAATTCATTGGAGAGTTTATACTTTGTTTTTTAAATAATTATTTAACCAAAGAGTAACTTTCCATATCTTTGCCTCAGGTTTGGCACCAATTAATATATTCATGTGTCAAGGTGACAATTTGCCAAGGTGTACTGATAGGAATGATCATATTTTCATTCACCAAACAAATGAAGGGCTCAGTGCAGAATTCCTGTTTTTATTCTGGCAAATTTTACTCAAAAGATTAAAAAAAATGTGTGACCAAATGCTAGCATAAGCAAAAAATACAAGGCCATGCCACATTTCTTTGCTTATTGAATACTACCTCATAGAGAACTGATGCCAAATAGCATTTATTGTGCATGTAATATTTATATAGATACAGAAAACCCACGACTTTCAGTTGCAATGGCAGCATTGAAGATTCTTCTGGATTTTTCTTTCTCCACAAGGTAACGATGGTGTGGTGACAATGGATCAAGACCCCTTGGGCTACATCAAAAAAGAAGATGATGGTCTTCAATGGACTACATCATGGCTGAAGATGAATGCCTTTCCATTGAACTACTTTATGGGTGAAAGAAGATTGATGACATTGCAGACAAAATGGACTACTTTTTTGGTTCAGAAGCGATCATAAAATTAACAGTAATATAAATAATATAATTGTGTGTCACTAGAGATCATCTTGTTCTTATTCATGTTATTCCAGATCATTGTTGAAAACCGTAATAGACTTTGTCCATAAGGGGCACTTTGACTTGTTGTTGGTTCTCTAGCTATTGGTGAATACAGGCATTACTGAGTACTCAAGATACCATGTCATACCATTCATTCAATCCATTTCACAAATTTAGGGCAAAATTTGTTAAAATCAAAAATGCCGTTTTCGATATGCATAAATCGAAAATGGCATTTTCGAATTCAAAATCTGGATTTCCATTCTGTATAGTAACTGTAACAAGCAGTGCTTGCATGCATGCATCGCTCGCTACATCTGCCTGCTGAATGCCAGCAGCTGCAGGGGAAACTCAGCTCTCCCCAGTGCTTCCTGGTTTGGATTAGCCAATCTGGAGCTGCTGACATTACGGATGACATCAGCAGCGGCAAATTTAATTAGTTGAGCGCTGCTATTTGAATTTGTCGCCGCTGACATCATCCGTGACCTCAGTGGCTCAGGATTGGCTAATCCAAACCAGGAAGCGCTGGGGAGAGCTGAGTCTATATATATATTTATACAATAAAAATCAAAATGCATCAGATGGTTTTATATTACAGGGTATGCAGAAATCCACAAGTCAGACAGTAGCATGATATAAGCCAAACTATATTTATTTAATTACAGTGGAAATTTAATAATTAAATTGACAGTAGAGCAATTGTGTAAGGGTTAAAGATGCAATTACCATATAATTATCAAAAGGATATTTTTTAAAAGCATATTTGCTAACCAACATATATTATTTTGTATTGTATATACAATTTCTGGCCAAAAGTATTATTTTTTTACTTTTGTAAACCTAAATATACCACTGTAATTTTTCCTTTTCCGTATTGTCTTAACATGATTCTCCGTGACCTCCAAAGATAAAGCCTTTGGGTTGTCCTTGAACAAAGACAAGAAAACTCTTGTTTGGATTTAACTCAATATCTATCCAATTTTCAACTTGCAATCACATCGAAATGAGAAATCTGAAGCAGAACCAGGCACAAATAGCAGATAACAGACATTCATGTGAACCTCCTCACTTATCACTTCTGGGGTCACCTCTGATTCTAAAGACTTGTTATACTTAAAACAAGATAACTTGGGACATTTAACTGTGCTGTGATGGGATAACACTGGATTTGCTGTTTTTTCATTGTATGCTTACTTCTAGACAATGACTTTGTTACTGCAAAATGGCAGAACAAATTAAGTTTTAAAAAGTCACTGAAAATATAATAATTCATGTTAATACCAATCTTTCTTTTGATATGTGTTCGTGTGTTAAGAACTGTACTGCTGTTTTCAGTAATTTTTAAAATCTTTATATATATATATATATATATATATATATATATATATATATAATTTTTTTCTTTTTCTTTTGACATCATGGCACCAACATTATGGTTTTCCTTGGAATCACACACAGAAAACCCCACACACAGACACATGTACATATAAGATACATTGCTCATTGTTTGAGTATTTAAGATTGACTGCACAAAGATTCTTGTTTTTAAGCACGCCTTTAAGTATAATATATGTAGCAAGATTTATGTTTTGAAAAAAATATGAAAAATGTTCAAATCTTTAGCCAACAGAATTCAGATCTTCCTCATACTGTCATTTTTGGACTTATAAGAAAATTACTATTTAAATAGAAAGACAGAGATGAAATAAACCTAAACAGATTTTGGAAGAAGCTTGCACACAGATATTTAAGTGGCGAATAGGCTTGGCGAACAAGTGACGCTGGTGGTTGTGTAATGTGGCGTAGTCAGTTAAATAGTAGCAGGATGCGAAGTGATGTGAATTCATCCAGTGAAGGGGAGTGATTTCATCTTCACCATATCCCACTAACTGTATATAAGTTAATATTACATGTAATTTTAGGTCACCTTGTCCTTAGGTCATGTTGTCACTTGGTTGCAGTCTTTACTGTCACTTTTGAATGAATAATCACTTTATGCAATGCTGGAGTCCTGCCATCATCCCCTTAATTCACCATTGTGATCTAGCAAGTCAAACAGGTGAATTTGGAAAAGTACTCCTGTCCTAATTTGCCACTTTGACAGTCTCCGCCACTTGGTCAATAGATGAATTACCTGCGCAGATAAAGTGATGCAAAGAACTTCTGCTATCATCAAAAGTATCAAAATTGGTCACATATTTGCCACATTACAAAGTTTGCTCAATGTGCAAATACCGGGAAGTAGCAAGTAGATGCGAATTCAGAGCTTAACGCGGCTATTCGGTCTTTAGCCAATAGCCCCCCATAGCTTCCATTTTAGAATAAAACAATAACATTAAAGCAATTAGTGAAAAGCAAAGGGGTGTGCATGTTTTCTGAATGTACTGTCTAAGTTGAGAGGGCTTCTTGCTATTGTTCAGTACCTTGTGTTTTCATTTATAAGTACATTCTTGGCTTTGCTCACACTTTTGGGAATGATCTTTTGCTAGAAACTTTTAGTTATATATTTTGAGTATTTATATAGATTCAGCATTGTAATGCAGTGCTTTACAGAGTTAATCATTCACTTCAGTTCCTTTCACTATGAACCTTACAATCTGTTTTCCATATACAATCACACACACATAAAGACAAACACAGACTAGGGTCAGTATAGTCAGGCTTCAATTCAAGGTCGCCTAGAGGAAAACCATGCAAGTCGAGGTAGACCATACAAAGTCCATGCAGAGTGGAACAGAACCTGGAACCCAGTGCTGCAGGGCATCAGTGCTAACCACTGAGACACTGCACTGCCCTCTACCAAGACTTCTCTGCACCATATATTATTAATCGTCATTCAAGCTGTGAAAATTTTAATTTTTTAGCCAGAAGTATGGCTAAGCCAGAATTGTGTTTGATAATCACCTGCAACCAACAATTAAACACAGTGGAAATTTCTTAATGGTTCTGCACTTTGACTACAGGCGATACAGTCAAAGGGGAATATTTACTAAGACCATTTCAACCATAATGACTGGTTTCCCTCCATTTTGCTGTCAGTTTTCGTTTTCCTGTACTTTTTGATTTCCCTGATATATAAAGGATCGATAAAAATGTTTCTTTGTCAAAATAAATCATTATTAATAAATATTAATATGTTGCTATGGGCACACTTTGCAATGTTTTTCTATGAGGGTCCCTTCTACTTCTGATCAATATCAATACCTTTTTTCGATGGGAAAACATTTTGGACTATGGCTGAGTGACAAGACCAATTCCAATATTGGGTTTACACCAGTCTGAGGAAGGTTCTTTTGGGCAATACAATCTTTTTGAACAGTTAAGTAAATAGGAGAAAACAGAAATATCATTAAAATTTGAATTTTTCTCCAGCATTTACTAGTGAAAAAACTTTTTGACTTTAGTAAATACCCCCAAAATGTTTACAAATGTAACTAGCAGACACAAGAATTTTCTTTATTACTAGACTATTATTTGTATATAGGAGTTTGTGAGTTTTCCAGTAAAACAGCTTGTCAAGGTATGCGTTTCTGCAAATGAAAAGGCTGTTAAACCAACAAAGCATTTCTTATCAGTAGTACTGAAACAAAAAGGATCAACATAAGCATGGGTTTATACCCAGCTTATCACTACAGGAATATGTCACTGTATTTTTCACACAGTGAAATAAACAAAAATGTGAAGAAAGTACATGAATTCTTCTCTATGTATTATGAATTTTGATGAATGATTTTATATAAGAACATTATTTAAAACATCCAAAACAACATTATGTTCTACTACCGAATACAAATTCTGCAAGGTTCTTAAACACCACAGATATAATACATAAACTTTGAAATCTGTGCATTTATATATATATTTCAAATTAATTATTGATATGAGCTAGACCATATAATCTTTTGCCATAACATGTCAGAATTTCACAGAAACATTCATTTTCCTCTTCTTGACATATTTGGATGAGAAAGATAAGCCTATCAGTCAGCACCACCTGCAAAGTACATGTCAGATATTTGGTCCATCTTGGGATTTTAGTGTCTTCTGGTTTTAATGTTCTTCACAGACTTTTTTTTTCAGCACTTTTATTTTCTATTTTTAGTACTTTTTGTAGGCATCTGAAACTGACAGCCATCTAACATAACATTTTTACTTAGACTTTCTGCTTATAAACTTCCAAACTGATGGCAATAAAAGAGGAATAAGGTGCAATGCATTTCTATTTGGGTATTTAGAACAAAAATAATAGGCATGCAAGTCTATAATAATAATATTTGTAGTACTTCTAAAATGATAATAAAACCTATAGTATTCCGGTTCATTATTTTTAATGTACTGTAAAGTATATAAAAAGTATATAGATGACAATGATTTGAAGCATGTGTCATATGTAAGATGTCCTTTTGACAACTGGTGGGAAAAAATATTGAGTTTCACATTTTAGGAGGTAATTCAAAATGAACAAATGGTATAAAAACTTTATATCTATATATACTTGTATACCAAGCTCAATAGCAATTTTATTCAATTGAAAATGAAAACCTTAATGAAGACAACATCTAGCTCACTGTAACCTTATGTAAAGGTAGATAAATCTTAGTCTTATTTAATGTAATAACCATGTTGCCATTATATTGATATTATATTATGGTTATATTTGTACTGTATGTGATTATGTTGCAAAAATGCATGTATTGTAAACTATTGGTAATCTGCAGAAAAGGGTTTATGCATAAAGGGAACAAATAGAGTTACATGTGCCATAATTACTTCTAAATTCTCTCAGTTTTAATATAGATAATCTTATATTAAATCTTAGAATTTCTATAAAAAGTTTTTTTTTTTTTTTTCAGGCCAGATCCCACTCTTTACACCCTGACTGAAGGTCCCCTAAGCCGACTTATGTCACTGATCCCTCTAACTCTATGTTCCCCTATCTTTCCCATATCTTCCCTTAAATCATAGTACCATATCAGAATTTTTTTTCTTCCATTTGGAATGCAATATCAGCTAACAGTTGGTGCTGTATATTGAATAAGTAGTATAAAAAACAAAAGAAATGCTGCTTATGCAGACATGTGTTGGTTGTAAAGTGATTTTTCAGCACAAATGAAACAAAAGAAAATTGATGATGAGCTACTCAGAAGCAGAGAAGAAGGCTTCCCTACAGGTGGACATACTCACTGCTCATTTCACTGCTCATGTCCCTCTCCTTGTCCCTTTGCAATATATTTTTTGGCCAGGGTACACTACAGAGACTACTCTGTGTAAATGTGCAAACAGTCTCTATTTTCCAAAGCCCAAAGGTCACATTTTGATTCTTATTCTCTTTGACCTATCATCTGCAGTTATTACTGTTGATCACTCTCTTATTCAGATTCTCCACACTCTTTGGAGTTCATAATTAAGTGGCATCTTGGCTTTCATCTTACCTTTCTAATCACTTCTTTTCTGTGCTTTTCTGTCTCCTACGCTAATGTTAGCTTTTTTTCCGATCCTGGCAATCTACTCTTGGATGGTGCATTGCTGTCTCAAATGTAATCTTGCTAAAACAGAAATGATAATTTTTCCACTTAAACCTGGACCTACTCCTACCTTTTCATTCCAGTTTTTGATATGATCTTTAACTTTGTTACTTTTGCATGTTGTCTTCGGGTGATTTTTGACTCTTCTGTTTCCTTCTCTAATTACATTGTTACCACTGCATAAAATTACCAAGATTTGTCCATTTCTGTCTCAATTGACACTCTCACACAGGCCCTCATCTTATGCTGCTTGGATTATTGCAATGCACTTCTAAGTGGCCTTCCAGTATTCCACTTTTCCCCATTCCTGTCCAATTTAAATTATGCTGTCAGAATTCTTGCCCTCTCACCCTGAAAAAAATGAATTAGTTTTTTGCTTCTGAAATTTAAAGTGCTTCACTATGTTGCCATTTACATCTCTCTCATTGTGTGTCTGTATATTCTTAGTCACCTATTCTCCTCACAATGCAATCTAATTGTTGCACCACTCGCCAATACAGTCCTTTCCCTTTTCTAAGTCCTTCTCTCTTGCTTCTCCATTCTATGCTTCTCTACCTCTGCTAAGAACAGTCCCTTAGTATTTTCAAAACTAAACTCAAATTCTTCTTCTTAGAGTATTAGCACTGGTTTTGATGTCTTTTATTCATTTTATGCTTAAAGTGCACCTATCACCTGGTAATGAAGCCCCCAAAAGTATTCAAAATGTCTAATAAAACATTTTTGTAATAGATCTTCATTAAAAAAAATGTAGCTCTGTGATACAATCAGTGGCAGAATGAAACATTTCTTCTTTTGACTTAACCACCAAAAAACAAGGCTTTGGTGCAGAGACTAAGTTAATAGACCCAGACCTTCCTCCTGATATCACGGTGCAGTTTTCTACATGTGTATCATTTGTATATTTCTCTATTATGTGTACTTGTCCTTTAATCTTGTAAAGTCACATGTCTTACTACCTTAATTGACAGGCAGAACTTCGCCTACCTAGGATATTTTATGCACCTAGCTCACATTCACTGTTAGTCTGACAAAGGGTGGTTAGGCCCTCCGAAACATTGCAGCACATGTACCTTGCAATTATGGTCGAATAAATCAGGTTATATACGAGAACTCGCATCTCGTGTGTGCATATTCTTTCTACAAGATTCTATTACATTGTGATGTTCTCCTCACATCCGGCAATTTTTGCACCACCTTTAAATAGCAAACTGGAAGTGCACCACTACATCTCTTTACTGACTGCACTGGATATATTGCACTGCACTTTGTGGGATGGTACACTTACTATATGATATGGGTTTTATCTGGAATCATAATAAAATGGCTATGGGCACTATGTTGTGATGGTATCACTGTAAGACAAAATTACGTTGTAGTAAAATTTTAATCAAATTGAGCCTCTGTACTGCACCCAACTGAGCCTCTCCAAAAATAATTCCTGTTATATTTTATTCTATATTTTATACTTCGCAATGAATTGATTCTGATTCTCAAATGCTTTAGCAAAATCCACATATATAATATCCACAACTAGCCCTCGAATCAAGTTTTTGTTTACCTCTTAATAGAAGGAGATTACATTTGTTTGGCAACATTTGTCTTCTATAATTTCATGCTGACTATCACTAATAACACATTTCCTGTCACATACTTCTGTATATGATCTGTGGGGATTAGCCCAGTGTCTGCACACCCCTTAGGGAATAAAGTGTTGAGAAAAACAGTGCTCTTCTTATGAAAACTCAGGTTTATTTATACAATCAAAGTAAATAAAGCTGTCTGTTCTTGGACATACATCAAACTTGAACAGAACACAAAATTAAGCAGCATAGCTTTGACTGTTCAGTGCAATATCACAGTAAATGCTACCAACACCCTGTATACAAGTCCTTCTTGTTATTCCTTAGGGTAGCCCCCCATGAAAGTAAGGCTTATTGCTCTATAGTAATTTGAATCCCTGTTTAAATATAGGTACCACAAAAGAGTACTGGAAAGAGAGTACTGAAAAAAGGTTAAGAAAAAAAATTATCTTAGTTTTTTTCGGACTTGAGGGTGTAATCTGGTCCTGGTGCTTTGTTAAAGCGTCATTTTGTTTTACATTTTTATCCATATCAACACAAAGCCACTGTAGCTCATATATAGTGATGAGTGAGCACTAAAAAGTTCGAGTTCAAGTTGAACCTCGAACTTTGAGAAGTTCGCTTTGAGGTTCGGGTCGAACCCGAACCCAAACTCTGAACCCCATTGAGGTTCCCTACCCTGGGGTCCACAGGACCCCCACACCTCCCCCACCATCCCCACACATCCCCCCCGATCCCTCCCAGTATCAGCATCCATCAAGCGGTATTTAAATCATTTACCGGCAAGTAAGAGGTTAATGATTTAAATGTCCAATTATTTCCATAGTGCTAATGCAATATTAGCGTTATGGAAATAATTAGTATAAACAAATTAAAACCCAGCCCACCCTCCCATGGCCTTCAACCCCATCAGCGCTATGGGGTTGGGGGCCCTAACCTAAGTATGTCCCTACCTAAGTCTCTCACCCCCTATCTAACCATGGGGTGAGGGACTGAAGTGGACCCGCACCTCCTAACTAGTGGGGTGCCGGTCCCTTACATTACCTGTTAACACAAAATACAAAACAATTAAATCTAAAACTAACAATCTAAATTAAACCAAACAATAAAAAATAAACTAACAATCTAACTAACAATCTAAACCAAAACAATCAATAAAAAAATAACAATCTACAAAAAAACACTAACAATCTTACTCTAATACATCAAAAATAAAAGCATTAAAAAAACATACAAAATAAAAGCATTAAAAAAAATATCAAACATAAATACATAATAATAAACAATTAATACATTTTCAATAAAAGAGCTGAATAATCGCATTTCTACTCACCGTTCCTGAAGTCTTCTCTTCTGCCCATGAAGTTTTCCTGGATGGGCCAGTTTTGTCTGTGATGCCCTCGCTCCTCAGCTTGATTCGCTGTCTTGGTCCAGCGTAATCCAAATGAGTCTTTCTTGATCCGGCGTTGCCGCCGCCCAGCTCCGCAGGTCCTTCTTCTGGTCTTTCTTCTGTCTTCTCATCGCGCGACTGAGTTTCTTGCCCCGCTCCTCAGCTATTTATAGCCCAGGAGCGGACCTGTGAAGGAACTGCAGGGATTTTTCCTCTTTTTATACCCTATGCCTGCTGCTGATTGGTTAATTGCAATCTTAGCAATTAACCAATCAGGAGGAAGCTTGGGGTATAAAAGATCCCTCTGGGGCAGCCTTTTATACCCCAAGCCTCCTCCTGATTGCATTAGTGCTATGGAAATAATTGGGATTTAAATCATAACCACTTACTTGCCGGTTACTGATTTAAATTGCACTGGGTGGGGGGCTAATACTGGGGGCGATCGGGGGATGTGTGGTGGAGGTGGGGGAGGTGTGGTGGTGCTGTGGACCCTCATTGTAGGAAAGGGGCTGAAAATGCTTCTAAGTCCCCGAACCCCCGAGCCAAACCCCGAACTTGCAGCAAAAAGTTCTCATCTTATTTTGCTTCTTTATCTTACTTTTCTTTAAAATTCTGCATTTTATTTTCTGTTTTTACCTGTCTGATTTTTTTTTTTT
>JAKJJM010076810.1:0-11109 GCA_021901965.1 Pipa carvalhoi
AGGGGGTCATTCCGGTAGCTCCGAATTTTCTGTCCCGAATTCACTTATAGCGAACTCCCATTATAAAGTCGCAACTGCGACAATTCTCCCATTATAAAATCGCGACTACGACAAAAAAAATTGTCGCAGTCGCCACTTTATAATGGAAATTCACTATAAGTGAATTCGGGATGGAAAATTCGGAGCTACCGGAATGACCCCCTCAATGACAACAAGGTATAAACTTCTCCCAATATGTGTATTGATCTTGATTTTGTTTTATTTCTGATGCTTGAAAATTTGGCCTGATTTTTGTGGACTGTGAATAAATTTGCCTTACTGGCTCCAGCATCCTCTGAAAGTTTTCTACTCTGGTTGAATTTTGATGGTCTATCGTTACAGTGCTGTTCTTTTAAATAAATAAATAAAATAAATAAAATTATGACTTTAACAAAAAAAGTAACAGTAAGAAAATTTGAGCAAATTTCTAATAAAGAAATACAGTACTAACATATTCACCCCTTATGGTGATACATTAAATCATCCTATGCCTTTTGATCTTTATAGATTTTGATCTATAACCGTGATAAAGCAGTCAATACTCCACTATCCCGTTATATAATCCATTAAAGGTCAGGTGCAGATTTCATGCATAGTTATCTGCCCTGTTGCTTTTAAAATGCATTATATGAAGAGATTGTATAAAAAACCTACACTGAAAATTAACTAGTTTACATAACTTTAAAAAAAAAAAAAAAAAGAACTAAACCAGTAATAACCTGCATTCCTAAACCCCTCTCTTATAAAAATGATAAAGCACTATTATTGGCTAAAAGCAGATCCTTTTAGGAATCAAGTATAATAGAAGAAATATATGAATTTAGCAGTTAGGGACTTTGGGCACTTAACTCATTCTGTGCCAAATGCAAAATTGCCAGTTTGATTAGGCCTGGGACAGCTGTGATTTTGATGAAACAGAAAAAATTATTGGGAAAGGTGAGTGTTCCACTTTCTACTTGATGAAAATAAAAGGGAATTGATCAGTGAATGAGGACTGGAAAATAAATCAATAATTCACTGGCACAAAAGCATAGCTTGAAAATTTAGCATTTGTGCATTTGACTTCATAATGTGCATCACATTTAATAAAGGTGTCTATTAAATCATAATTATACATGATTTTTTTATATTTTATGTTACAGACTTAAATGTGTATATAAATGGTACTCTAAAAAAACATTTTTAATTCAGTGAAAACAGTTTAAATTCAGACTAGAGTTCAAAGACCATTTCAAAGGATTATTCAAATAAATCTGTTTGCCAATTAATAAAATAGACCATCTTACATAGACATCACCTGGTGGTAGGTACATTGCTTATCACTGCTAGGAACATAGCAATAAGTATTCTATTACCTGGTAGTGATCCCAGTATATCTTCGTTGGCCAGCAGCCCTCTTTGCTTCACACTCTGTATACCACCAGACTTTGATTTCCAAAGGAGTTTTACCATCTTTATTATTTCTGGCAACTCGCAGGTCAGATTTCCAGAATGGTAGTTTGAAAAGCTACCCATAGAAAGTGGCAAAAGTACTTCAGCCGTCCTCCAACTCCGACCTATCTCCGCAGAGCTAAAACACCTATCCAGTACTGGCATCCTGTCCCTTGTTGTTTTGAACAGAACAGAGTATTGTCACGAAGACAGTTTGTTTCCTTTGTAAAGAACAAGCACGAGCTCTGACAGGAGAGATAAACAGATACCGAAAAACCTTGCGGTCAGGGTTAAATCCTGAAGAAGGTCTTCTGTGGCTTTGCCAGGCTTCCGCAGAACCAATGGGTAATTTTATTATTTGCTGTCTTAAATTGGTTTGACACACTTAACAGATTCCAAACTGGAGCCAAAATATCTGCAAAGTTCGATCATTGATAATTTACTTTCATGGTTTTCTTTCATTTCCCCATCTCTCCTTTTCTTTTTTCTCTTCTCTTGCTGTAAATACTTGTTTAAGCAGATCTTGTAAACTGAGGAAAAAACTCCAAATCTACTAAGATTCCAGCTCTGCAAACTTCCCTGCAGTGCAAAGCAAATGAGTCTGACAGAGCGAAGAGCTTTGCAGCCGGCAAGAGCAATCTGTAACTGCCTCTTCTGTCTATGCTGGAACAGGGCCAAGCCTTCCTTCCTTTCACTGCATTATGATGAGGGCATTAAAAACGCTGTTAAAGCTGAACCGCTGTAATGCAATTTAATAACCTTTCTCTTACGCTGTTTTATCTGCTTGGCTTTTAAGTGAACCAAAAGTATGCTTGGCTCGCTTCATTAGTCTGTAAAGCTAAGGTTCTCTTCTTCTGGAAGGAAACTACTAAGTGAATCATAACATACACCACAGACAGCAAGCAGCACACAGGGAAAAGTGAATCAGATCCACAGGCACAAGCCCAGTAAATGTTGTGTAACTTGCTCTTCCTCCTTTCTGTCAGCTCTGCACTGACTGGCTACTGTATAAGGGAAAAACAATCCATCGCAGGCACAACAGAGAGCACTACTAGCAAATAAAAAAAAGTTCAGTTATGTGCACAAAAATAACCTGTACTAAGTTTTTTTTTACTAAATACCAACAAATAAAACAGCTTATTATATGCCAGCACATTACATAGTCTGACACGTTCCTTATGAAGTTGCAAAAGAATCGGGTGACACTGCAATTTTCCTGCATTTAGCCAGTTGTGATTCCACATTATTTCACTTTAATGAGAACACCCTACTAAATATTAGTATGATTCGTTGATACAAGTTCGGTTATGCGGCTGACATGCAACCAGAGTGGGAGCACTTATTGGTCCAATTCCTGATTTGTATATTTTTAACTGTTTTTCTTACTTGTAGCTGCAGCCATCTTAAACTCTAGTGGTATTTTACCTGCTATTATATGGGAGGATAACTATAAATATGTTCTATTTGCAAAACTGTAATACTAACAGTAATTTTCTGAAATTCTAATCAGTCAAATATCAGTGTCACTGCCTGAGCTATTCCATCCTCATATAACTAGATGTGAGTGACAGTAGGGAAGGGGCAGTTATAAACTTTTATTTCTCACAGATGATCACTGGCGTAAATAGCCACCCCTGGATCTCCTGCAGCGCCACCCCCTCCCGGACCTATAAAAAAAAAAGTTAACTTACTGGTATCCAGGGACACCAGGCACAGATGCTGCAAGACTGGAAGAGTGGCCAGGCTCTGAAACCCCTATAGTTACATAACTGCTAATAATTATTATAGTTTTGCTAATATAGCATATTTGTAAAAATGTTTGTTTATTACTATCCTTCTATACCATGAGAGTTCCCATTTACATAAACAAACCCATACCTAGTTCTGTTCTTTCCTATGGAACTTTTGGAAGAGCCAACACACAAGTAAAAACTTCAAACATAATATTTTTACTACTATGTTTATTCAGTAATTAACATCCCATCATGCTCAGTAATCAGAGCCATAACTATAGGGGTTGCATCAGTCACAGTTGCAAAAGGGTCTGGCTGCCCTGCCACAACCTCTGTGAACCCTCTACAGCCCTACAGCATCCAGGTAAGGGTCCTATATTTGTTTCGGGGAGGGGGAGCTTGGAGGGGGCGGTGCACCAGGGCCCTGCAGGGGGTGACGTTATGCGACTAAGTGTTTTTGAGAAAAGGCGAGGCTAAGGTATGTTTGGTAGGAGCTACAGTGTGGTAAGGGAAGTATTATGCCATGAGAATGCTATTATAAGGAGCATTACTGGAATGAACGGTGCAAAAAATTGGGAGATGCAAGCAAGCAAGGTCACACCCATGAGCTCTTCGCCTATGTGAAGCAGTTAAGGGTTACATTCGCACCCTGCAAAGCAGCGAAAATCAAACATCAGAATGACAAAGTACTACAGAGTGAAGACCAAATTAAATGAAGGTGGCAAGAATACACAGCAGAACTTTATGAAAATAAGCGACTAAATCAATCAGCTGACCAGGGAGACCCAATCCAGGAAGAACCAGATATTCTGGAGGAAGAAGTAGCCTGGGCTCTGAAACAACTACCAAACAGGAAGGCCTTTGGCAATGATTGCATACTGGTCGAATTACTCAAGCCGATGCCCATCACAATGCTAGCAGAGCTCTGCTAGCAGATATGGAAGACCAAATCATGGCCCAGAGATTGGACAAGATCAGTGTCAAGGACTGGAAGTGGACCCTCTGTACCGCCATGGGGTTTGGCGTAGGTTCACTGCGAGGCGCAGAGTCTAAGAGGCCCCTGGTCTTCACCTTTAAACCCCCACAAGGAGGTACTGGGCTTTGCGGCAAGGGACCTCCAGGTTGCGGCCCCTCGAGTTCACCCCCCTTAAGGTGGTAGCTGCCAAAACAATGAGAAGATGAAATAGGTGAGCATGAACAATGGAGGTCTGTGTCTTTAAGAAGTAGAAAAAAGAAAAAGGATAGAACAGGATCAGGAAGCCAGAGAATGGTAGCAAAAAGCAAAATATAATAGGCATGCTAACTCTGTTAGCACACTGTGAGCATGTAGATAGCTGGAAGCTCAGGCACAGAATGCCCGAGCAATCCAGAATTTTAATCTCCCGCCATGCTTTAGCGCAGCAGGAGTGTTCTCGACACACACATTGTGCAGTGTCAGAGGAGCGAGCAGGCAGTGTGCGTGCTGCCGGTTCTTACACAAGAGCTGTGCTAATGTGGCTCGTGCACCCAGGCGGGCGCCGTGCGAGATCCGATCTGCCCGCGCCACGGCTCATGCAGCGGCTGGAGCCGCTTGTGACAATCAGTCTTTGTCCCGCTTAAAAAAAAGGGTGATGTTCAAGAATTCTGCAACTATCACACTTATATCACATGCAAACAAAATCATGAGCATTATTCAAAACCGAATGGCATCAATTATTGAGAGAGAGCTCCCTTATGTCCAAGCAGGATTTCGAAGAGGTCGCGGAACCAGAGATCAAATTGCAAACCTGTGGTGGATCATGGCGAAGATGCGCAAATATGAAAAGGATCTATATATGTGCTTCATTGACTACAGCAAAGCATTCAACTGCATTGAACATGACAAGCTATAGGAATGTCTGAAGCAAATGGGAATCCCAGAGCATCTGGAAGAACTGATAAGATCACTCTACATGAATCAAGAAGCCACAGTCAGGACAGCTTTGGCAACACGGACTTGTTTAAGATCTAGAAAGGCGTTCAACAAGGCTGCACTCTATCACCAGCCCTATTCAATCTGTATGCCAAAACGATCATGAGACAATGCAATCTGGACGTATCAGTAATTGGAGTAAAAATCGGTGGTATAAACAAACAACCTCCGATATGCTGATGATACTACTTTGCTTGAGGAAAGTAAAAGGGACCTGAAATATTTGGTTCAAAGAGTCAAAGAAGAAAGTGAGAGCATGGGACTATACCTCAACATCAAGAAAACAAAGGTCATAATGACAGCAAGCAATGGTACAGTCCACATAACAATCGACAATGAAAAAATTGAATCGGTCAAAGATTTCCTCTTCCTTAGACCCAGAATTGACCATAGCGGTGAATCAGGGGCAGAAATCAGAAGAAGAATCACACTCGGCTGCAGTGCAATGCAAGGAATGGCAAATATATGGAAGAGCAAAGATATTAGCATTGCAGAAAAGATCCGTGCTGTCAATGCAGTCGTTTTCCCAATCTCCACATATGCATGCAAAAGCTGGATATTCAACAAGACAATCAACAAGATAGAAAAAAAATCGATGCCATTAGACTATGATGTTGGAGACGAATAATGCACATACTGTGGACATCAATGTTCACAAAGAAGACGATCCTAGAACATGTCAAACCAAAAATATTACTAGAGGGTAAAATCACCAAACGACGACTCATACTTTAGACACATCATGCAAGCTAATTCTCTGGAAACAACATTAATGCTCAGTGTAGTCAGTGGGACAAGAAGAAGAGGATGCCAAAGACACAATCAAGGCTGACAGAAATATGCCCATGAAAGAACTGAAAGAAGCGATCAAAAATAGGAAAGCATGGAGAACGATGATACATAAAAGGACTGAAAGTCGGCCTCGACTGAACAGATGATAAAAAATCCTATTTACTAAACTGTTCAAAAACCATTTTATCTCCCAAAAAGATTCTCCACCCCACAGGCTGGCGTAAACCCATTATTCCTTATGGAGATGGTCCTGTCATTTAGCCTAAGTCCAAAATATTTCCCCATTGAAAAGAGATATCGATATCAATCTGTAATGGAAGGAACCCTCATACAAAAGCATTGCAATAATGATTTATTTTGATGGGGAAACATTTTTATCGATCCTTTGTAAATCAGGGGAAATGAAAAGTACTGGAAATGAAAACTGACAGTGAAATGGGGTGAAATCAATTGATATGGTCGAATAAGTCTTAGTAAATATGCCCCTAAGTAACTCTGCAGCATTTCTCAAACAAGACAGCACGTGCACAAAGCATACAAGTTATATATGCAATGCTAATATTCTTCCCTGATTTGCAACAGCTTACAATGAACTGACCTATTGTTTATAGCCAAATAAAGCAGTTACAAAGTGCCATCTGATAGCTAAAGGTGCTATTGAAAAGATGTGACCAGTTTCCTGGGTTGGTTCTGGTCTAGAGTGATTGCAGGCACCACTCTCCCATCTGTCTATCTATCCATTTATCCAATGCTATATAATTACAGGTTAGCCATCCCTTTGTTTGTTTGGTGTACATTTTTGTTCTTGTCTAACAAGGTAAGAGGTCATTTTAAGAACAGAACTCCTTGTATTATGACTTCTTTAGAGTGTATTTGCTATAGTCAAAGCAATAACATTAAATGCATGCTGCTGTATTTACACACTTCAAGCAGATTAGAAGCATACTGCAGGCAATGATCTTAAAATATAAACAAGGCTGTATACTTATAGGGAAAATTGTAAAGGTCATTTCGACCTGTATGATCCTTTTTTACCACTATTCACTGTGTTTTTTCTGTTATTTTTTTGTTCACTGCACTGATCAATTTGACCCATTTATATAGGGTTTGGAAAAAAAGGGTCATCGATTGGAAAAAGATCAATATTGAAAAATATTTATGTGTTAAAACCAGCACACTTTGCAATGTTTTCTATGAGGGTCCCATTTTGTTTGACGAACACTTTTCAGCAATAAAATTGGTCTTATTTGGCATTTTAAATATTGATGTTGCCGATATCAAAATATTAGCACTGTTTATCACAATTTTACCAGCATTAAAAGGGTCAAAAATATTTTTAACTTTTTAGAAATATCCCCCTTTAGTTTATAAGAGCAGTTGTTTTATTAAAGGACCAGTAACGCCAAAAAAATCAAAATTCCCATTTTTGATTGGCATGGCAGTTAGCCAAATACAGCATATGTAAAAATGTTATCTTTGTCTTTTAATGTTTGCATTTTATTGCTTTCTGTCTGTTCTTATCTTAGCTGATAGCAGCTATGTTATTAAACAGAACTCGCCCAGTTCCATTTTTTTTCCGATGGTGCTTTGTATAGAGCATATACAGAAAGTGTGCCCTAAAGCTTTATTTTTTTAAAGCAAAATAGCTAAATATCTTACTAATTTTTGGTAGCACAGGTTTAATATATAATAACTATAAATGCATTTGAGGCATTTTTCATTTTTGGAGTTACTGTCCTTTTAAGTCTATGCAGAAAAAGTATTAAAAGGTGAAGACTTTTGGAGCATAGGTTTTGCCTGTTTTTTTATCTATCTATTGATGTTGCTGTAAACTGAAAAAAATTGCACTGTTCATCTATACTATTGACCTAGAATTTCTAAATTAACCAAGAAAAAAAAAACATAATGTACACTATAAAGAGTTATATAATCTCCACCCACAAATCCTAAAGGCTAATTGATGCCTTTACTGCCAGATATTTAATCACAAGGTTTAAATTTCACCACATTATGGGGCACATTTACTAAAGTCAAACAGGCTTTTTGACTTGTAAATGCAGGAGAAACAGCCTATATTTAACAATATATTTCACCATTGAAAAGAGACATCGATATGTAATGGAAGGAACCCTCATAGAAAAGCATTGCAAAGTGTGCCCCTGTTAATGATTTATTTCGATGGGAAACATTTTTATCAATCCTTTGTAAATTGGGGGAATCGAAAAGCACAGGGAAACAAAAATTTGACAGTGAAAGGGGGTGAAATTAATCAATATGGTCGAATGAGTCTTAGTAAATATGCCCCATAGTATCACTTTTTCCTGGTGAAATTGTCAACCTCTTTTTTTCAGTTTCATTAGGAGTTGGATTTGCTACTTACTCAGCAGGATATTAGTTTAATTAAGGGCCCCTTAAAGATACTCAGTAGTATATTCATTTCAGGGCACCAATCCAAGTTAGGAGGTGGGGTCTTTGGGTAGAGACATGGGCAAATTTTTGTTTTTAGATTTATTCCCCCTGCCCAAACAGCAATATTTGGAGGTTGAAGGGGTAAAAGAGTCAGTAATTGACTGACCTCTACTTCTCTGGATAAGGTGTGGGGGTCAGCATTGACTCTCCCTGAGCTAAAATAATTCTCTCCTATCCCACTGGGTAGGCGAAGCCCCTCTCTAATCAGTAGGGAGTGGGGTCTGGAGTGTACAGTGGTTTAGGCTGAGATCTGGCATCTAAGCCCAATGGGGTCTCAATTGTACAGAAAGTTTATCATGCCTGGATTAATTGATTATGGGTAGGTTTTTAATTTTTACCTATTTTTTTTATAAATAGGTAAAAAAATTGGAAAAAAACATTCAGTCGAAATGGATTGAAAATTCCTAGATAGCTATTTTTAAATATCTCCCCTTTGACAGTTTCATAAATTAAAAAAATGGCACTGAATTCATTTTTAGTTTAGCCCACTCTTTACTTTATTTCCAATAGGAATTCTTTTGGATGAATAAGAATTCCACAAAAATATGAAAAATTACGCAACAGAAATGCGCAACCCAAGTGTTTTTAAAAACATTTTTACATTTTACTGATGTATGTGCCGCAAATGTAAACGTTTTCTAAAGAGTAGTGCAAAGAAATTTAGCAAAACCAGCAACATGATTTTCTCACTTGATACCAAGGGGGGTATTTATCAAAGTCTTTTCAACCTATTCACCTATATTTGATTTTAGTCTCCGCTTTTCAATGCAATGTTGGCGACTTTTATTAGATGCAACTGTTTCCGATTGTGCAATTTATGAAGTGGTGACTAAAATTTTTTGCTAATGAAAAAGATTGAGATCAGAAAAAGTTGCATTATTAAATGTACTGCATTTTATATTGATTTCAAAGGAGTGTCCTTTTGATTGTGACTCTTTTCAATATCGGTCACTTTTTTCATTGCAAAAAAAATATAGGACAACCAAACTTTGGGCAACCATCTCCCATAGAGAATAATGTGATTTTGGTGACAAAATTTGTCTCAAGGGGCATAATAAATAAGAAAATGCTGGTGACTTATCACAGCCACTTTTCACTGGTGACTTTTGTCAATGCGACTTTTTCTACATTAATTTTTTTTGACTTTTATAAATATCCCCCATAGACTATAGATATAACCTCTCAGACACAGAAAATGTGCATATATAACATGTAAGATTTTAGGTGTGGTTATAATCCATAGATGGTAAGGAATATGTCTTTTTAGTTCCTGTACTTATTTTCTTTCATGAGATAATGTTATTTTTATAACAGGTAGCACGCAAATACCTTATGTTTTCAGAAGAATTTACCTGTATTCATTGAGCAAACAGATCACAAAATGTCAATTGTTAGTCACGCGTTGCCTGTTTAGGTGAAGAAGCTTAAACTAAAGTTTCAATATCCTACTTAATCTTTGCATAAATTGAAAACTACACATTGGTCAGACTTTCTGGAAAAAAACAAAATAGTTATATTAAAAGGGCTATTTAAAAACAAATCCACCTGTACAGCTTCAATACACCTTCTTTTCGGAATCATACTATTTATATAATGTATATACATCAGTGCTAGATTTACACCTCAGGACCTTACAGACACACAATGTTTGCTGCTTTAGGCCACAACTTCTCTAGGAACATTCCCTCTTCACTTTTAAAACCAAACTGAAGTCCTACCTTTTGGAGCACTAGCACTGATTTTTATGTATAAATTTTATTTTACACTTAGTTATTTATGCTTATTATATGTATTTATTGACCAGTGTTTCAGCACACTGTTACAGCTCTTATTACCCTTCTGTGTATGTCTTCCTCCCATTTAGATTGCAAGCTCTACAGGGCAGGGACCTCCAACCTGTTGTGTCAACCATAACCCGGCACTTAAAGTGATGCATCCTTGTGATATTATACTTGTATTGAGTAATGCACTTTTCCCATGTCTGTACTATATTTGTATTACTGAATTGTACAGCGCTATGTAAATTTGTGGCGCTTTATAAATAAAATTATACATGTATACATACATACAACTACTATGCCCCTTTGTGCAAATTGCCACGGACTAAATTATGCAGTGTACTAAAGGTACTTTATCTGTGTGAATCATAATTGCATGCAAAGTGAAATCACAAACGTCAAGTTCAACATTTGAATATTTAAGAAACTTCTTTGTTAGAATTTATCCCTCTTGAGCATGATGCTTCCTACATCATCAACTAGGGATAAGATGTCCTTACATCCAGTGATGGGACAAGGATTTATGGTGCCCTATGCAAAAATGCAAAAATGCCAAATTGCACCCCCCCACAAGCAGTCTTCCCTCCATTGTGCCCCATATAGTGCACTACAGCACAGTAGGTGAAGTAGTGCAGGGTAGTGTGTACCTCTGCAATTTTTAAGTTCCTTTCTCTCACCCACCCTTTCTCCATATTGTGGTGCCCCAACCTTCACTTTCCAGATACTGTGCTGAACCAACCCCACCTTTCATCATACTGCGCTGCCCCACAACACCCCCCATTCCCCATACTGCGCTGCCCCACAAAACCCCCCACAACTTTTGTACTGTGCTGCCCCCACAACCCTTTACCTCTTCCCCTCCATACTGTGCTGCCCCCACAACTCCCCTCCCATACTGTTCTGCCCCCACAACCCC
>JAKJJM010076829.1:0-11799 GCA_021901965.1 Pipa carvalhoi
CCTGCAAAGGCGCCCGCCTCCTGCGCTCGGCGCCCGTCCCCGTCCCCGCCCGACTCTATAAACATCCTTCTACACCTTTGCAGGCACAGGCGTACAAGGATGTTTATAGAGGCGGGTGAGGGCGGGGACGAGCGCAGGTGGCGGGCGCCATCGCTACTCTCCGATAGCACCCCCCCTAGACCGCCCCGGGCGCCTCAAACACGCGCTACGCCACTGTTTCATCCCAAATTACTACCTTACTAATTACTATGTAAAAGGATTGTGTTACATACCTGTGGTCCATTCCTGCCTCTTCTCTCTTTGAAGTTGCCCCACGACTCTAGGAACAATTTAAATTGAGTGTCAGACTGGCCCACCAGGACACAGGGAAAACTCCCAGTTAGCACAGAACTCAGTGGACCCTTCTGGAAATTCAAACTGCACCATTATGAAATATTCCTTGTAACAATACAAAAGGTTAAGGATTTTTAAATGTAAAAAAGGTAGAATACAGTTAATTAAAAGTACTGAAGTGGGGGAATAAAGAGACATAAAAAAAAAAAACACTTGCTTAGTGGGCCTCAGATCTCTTGTTTCCTGCTGGGCCTCAGATCTCTCGTTTCCTGCTGGGCCTCAGATCTCTTGTTTCCTGCTGGGCCTCAGATTTCTTGTTTCCTGGCCAGCCCAAGCATCCAGTCTGACACTGGACAAAAAACAGTTCAGCCCTGTGTGCCAATACAACACAAAAACTATCCTATTGCCCTTGAAAGGCTGAGTCCTATATAAGCTTAGTCCAACCTCTCCCTAAACCTCTCTCTGCCTATCCAAAATAAACAATCCTGTTTTGCCCTGAAAAAAAAAGGAAGTGTTTTGCTCCTGTTGGGAAGTGGTAGCCTGTGAATGTGCCCAGCAACTGGAACACGTCTTCTCTTGGTTGCATACAAACCTGAAATGGTTCCAGAGTTGCATAGTGTGGGTGGAGACTTCATTTTGAACCAACTTTTAATTTTAGCCTTCAAAACTTATTTAGAACCATTGAAAATCCAATTGAACTTTTAAATTTTATTCAAACTTTCAAAGAAAAAAAAAAAAAAACAAGCAAAAAAGTGTGTTTGGTTTCTATTTGGTTCGTATTTGTTAGTTTCTATTTTGATCTAATTCATTGAGATTCGGACCTGCCTCAGATCTGCAATGTCAGATTTACAAATCTAAAGTGCACATCCCTACTAGAAAGTACATGTTCTTTATTTAGTTTAACGCATTTCCTTTGAACCTTAAACACTGAGACACAGCCTAGTTGACTTTTACAGCTAACCTTTACTGGCCTCAGGCTATATCGTGAGCCAGCTGGCACTGCTAAAATGAATTCTACCAAGTGAGCTAACAGCGATGATATATATAACACACAGCACTGCACCCTTACAATTGGTAATTGTATGTCTTGAAATTGATCCAGGGACAGGCTAGTCAGGACTCCTACAGAAGTACCCCATGTACAGATTAAGCTGGACTATAGTGGATAAAGTGGTTTAATTCACAACGTATTTCAGATCCCAAGGCGCTTTCTCAAGTGAAAAAGGGCATTGGGGCCTGAAACCTGTTGTGAATTAAAGCACTTTATGCATTATCCTCCAGCTTAATCTGTTCTTTTTCCTTGTTATTATGGCATCTGGACGGTGATGCACTAAGCTGTGGAGTAACCTGCTTTCATTTTTGTGGCACTTAACTTACCCACTGCTTCAATTTTCCTGTACCCCTGTTTATGTAGCCCTAGCTACTGCTGTTCCCAGCTAAAAAAACTTGCTGCAGGTATTTGGATTGCCTGGTTTGTCTTTTGTCACCTCTGTGTACTCTACACTCTATGACCACCTATCCAAAACACTTAAAGCTAACTGTATTTTCTGGGAAGGGGCACCATTTGTTATCTGGTTATTTTGTCATTCTCCTGCATAAATTGCTGAGAAAATGGAGACACTATTAGATGTTTTAGTATACTTTCTTTACCACATCCAGGCACTTATCAATGATCCGCTAATTTTACGGACAGTAGAACATTGCTAGGAAACAAATTATGTACGTGTTCTATCATGCTCTCTGTATTTGCAGATGCGAATAAATCTGTGGCTTTGTGTTAATTTCAGTACCAATGGCAAGTTAAAGCCAAAAGCAAAACCCTATTGAAGTGCTGAATGTGCAGAACCGATTAATTACAGAAAGAAAGTCACAGTGTAATCACTAATGATTGATGTGTCATAAATTATTATGAATGGAGGAAATGCATTGATGTGTTAATACTGATTGCTTCTGTGTTTGATGCTCTTTCCTTGTTAATTCTATTGGTTATTACCTTGCCATAATGACATGTATTTTATACAAGCGCAACAAATGGTCCAGGGCACAAATATACAGTAGTTGCAATATTTCTAGTTAACTGGATTGTGTACACTTTGCCAGTTAAATTTTAGATTAATAAGTCAAAAACTTGATGACAGTTATAACAAAGATGCACATTTTTGTGAAGTGTGAAATATCCCTTAGATATGTGAATTCCACAAATAGGAACTTTGACAAAGAGCATTATCTTTGCACAATGTGTTAATTGTGTCACAGTTTGTGACATTACCCTGATCAAGTATTCATGTACCACCATTCGCACATCAATTCGCTGCAAATGCAACAACAATTCAGGTATTGATCGTGTGTCAAAGTGACAATTGCCCCAGGCATACTGGTGTGTATACGCTGATTTTACTTTACAAAAGGTGGTAAATTGGAAGGTTTAAGACAGGGTTCTTATTATTATTTTCTAATATGTATTATATATATTATAATTCATGCATATTGCTAGTATGCAGGTTTCAATCTTGAAAGAGACCGTTATGGTGGTATTGTCTTCTTTACAAAGATCCATGTGAAGATGACATTGCTTCTGTTTAGTGCACTACAATATGACTCCACTACTATCTGCAAATGACAATTTGCTCCATTTAAGCCACAATATGCAAAATAGTGAGTTTTAATGACTTCATTTCGCAGTGGGCAAACTTGCGAGTTGATTTAGGAATAATAATTCACTCTTTGATGAATAACCTTCAAAATCTTACATAGGGATGAGCACAGCAAATGTTTCATTTTTTAAAATACATACAAATCCTGCTATCTTGCAGTTTCCGAAATATTTGTATTTATTAATATAGCAATTAAACAAGAATAGAAACTATGCATTATTTTCACAGAAACTGAAATAAGTTACCACTGCAATGAGAAAGCTCAATTGCAATCCAAGAGTCTAGGTATAATGCCATATTACCAGCAAAAACCTATTTACACTGCCAAGTGAGCTAGATTCTCATACTCAGAACCTTCTCAGCCTCTCCTACATTTCATTTTCCCAGTGAGACTACTGGTACAGAATTTATATTTTTTCCAATATTGTATGAGTCTTCTCCACACAAACAGTGTATTAGAAAGTTTGTTCCTACTGTTCCCAAGTGGGAAAATTGTTTAAATTCTTATGTCTTATAGGTCCGAGTTGTATTTACCTACTTATTGTAGATTACCAGCTAGTTATCCTTTTAGGTTGTGGCCATCTACAGGAAACCTGAAGAGCCTGACCAGCAGAATAAACTTCTATTAGTCATGATGGCCTTCCCAGTTGCCCATGTACATGTTCTCTTCTTTAATGCACTGTCATTTAACCTCTAATTCTGAGGCTTTATTAGAAATGGCCATCAGTAAGTTCTCACAGAGAAGAACACATGGACTGTAAGAACAGACTGTGAGGTATCTGTAAAAGAAGGAGGATTTACCTCAAGAGATTATGCTTAATCCCTAGGTTGATTAAAAAAACTCTTGTTAGTTCCTGTTCAGTAGTTGTACATGAATACTTGATTTTAAAGTGGTACACTGTTCAGAAACATTCCAGTTACAATGAAAATGGCCAATTGTGATAAGTCTTGTATTACTGTTAAGTGTCCCTTTTACCCAATCTCAGGCCCTTGTATGCTTCAACCTGTGCTCTCTTTTCTTTTACCAGTTATCAATGTACATAGGTACAGTGATTCAAGACATAAAAATATGCCCAGTATCATTTTTTCAGTGGCAAATAGAGATGCCTATCACAAAAAAATGCTTAGTGCAAAGCACATTTCCCAGTGGCAAAATCCGTGTACAGAATACTGGTTCTGTGACAAATGCAGAACATAGAGCCCAATCCCCTGTGAGAAATGAAAAACAAATTCCCAGTTTTAAATGTTGAGTGCAGCATACATTCCATAGTAACAAATGCATAGTTCATAATACATTTACTAATTTGCTAAAAATAAAGGCAAAACCCAAATTTAGTTAATAAAAATTAATGCCAGCAAGCAGATAAACAAACTTGAAATTTGTCTGCTTTGTTGGGAGTGGGATTGTTCCTAAATGAATGGACAATTCACATTCATTTACATTGGTTATTTCAAATGCTTTTGCAGTAATAAACAGATGAAGCATAGCAGATATGTTGGCTGTTCTTGCATTTTTATCGATGCTAATAAAGCTGTGCTTTGAATTGAAGGTGCATCCTGACCATTATCATGTGACCCAGACATTTCTCTTTATAGGGAAATTCCCATTTGTTTCTAAAATATAGCAAACATCTATACAAAAACTAATTCGACATGAGTTCACCTTTTAATTTCTGCTTGAATTGTACATCTAATTCTCAGTTTAAAAAAAAAACAACAAAAAAACAATTATCGTGGACTTTTCAAAGCTCAGTTTTTTTACTCGCTTCTGAAGTATTTTTATATTTTCTCTCACATTCAGTCATGGAGAACTAATAGAATTAAGGACACTTTCACAGTCTCCCAAGCTTTTCAAATAACTGAAGCTTTGCCAAAGGACATATGTCTATTCCATACAAAAAAAGAGCAGGAATGTTAAAATAAATGCTCATAGGTACATTAACCATTTTCAAAATGAAATATTTTCCATGGGAATATTAAACGATGCATGCTATCTCCTTTTTACATTGTAGTAGAGACAGAGAGTCATGGCTCTGTTTTGTGACCCAGAAAAGTATTAGTATTCCACTTTAAGCATGCTCTTCTTCCTGAACCTTTGGATGTCAGAGTAGCTATGATTTACTTAGTCATTAGGAATCACAGCAAATGTATCATCCATATCATCAGAGCACAAATTACGCACCAAAATATTGTCATATGATATCGGATGGTACCTTTGTTTTTGTTTGTGAGATGGCACATTAAAAGCACTTTTGTACTCTTGGAGCTTTGGACGTCCATTGCTTTTCTTTTCTATTCGAATCAGATGGTACCTTGGCATTCCCAAATGGTGATGCATAAAGTTCATGGGATTCACAAAGAATGCATGGAGAATAGTGGATACTGTCCTTACCCATCGTTTTATAAGACCTCAATATAGTCCTAAAGCACATCCAACTAAAAATGGCACTCAGTCCTTGGCAAATTAACTCAGTTCTAATTATAAACCAGGCAGAATATGATTTTAAAGACATCACAAAATGTTACAGTGGGCCTCTACAGTATGCATGTAAATTTAAGAAGAAAAGCAGTGCAACCAATATGTAGTGTATCTACTATGCCTTTATTTAGTGCATTGTGACTTGTTTCAGGCATACATGACCTTTCTCAAATGATATGCATCCTGCCTACTTGAGCTTTCACTACTTGAGCTCTTTATCAAATATGCAGTGCAGGGAATTTAACAAAGAACCTTCTCCCATCCTTAGTCCACCAATCATCAAGTGACTTGTCATAATGTATTCAGAGATAACTGCCCTTCAATCCACAAGGGCTTGCCTCCTTTAAAGTCTCTTGGTACTACCCTTTCATGCACCTTAATATGAAACAGGCAACTGGGCATAAATCCTTGGTCTTGTGTCCCAGGTTCTAGTCCTAGTAATGTCCCTGAGAAATAATAGATACTCCCTGGGCGAAATTTATTAAGCCCGAAAAGACTTGACGCGAGTCTTTTTGGGCTTAATCTCACGAGATTCTCGTGAGATCATCCGCGAGAATCTCGATTGCGCTTCTCCGCAATCGGATCTTTCACTCAAAAGTCTTGTAGCCATAGAACTTATGGCTACCTTTCGGGCGAAAGACCCGATTGCGGAGAAGCGCAATCGAGATCCCCGCTGGATGATCTCGTGAGATTAAGCCCAAAAAGACTCAAATCGAGTCTTTTCGGGCTCAATAAATTTCACCCCCTGTAGGGATAAGCTGGCACTTTTTGAGAACATGAACATATAATAGGCCCATCATTTCAAAGACATGGGTTACTGCCAAAGTTGCAACAATTCTTTTTAATAGGAAGTTGTCAACTTTGCAGGGATGAACCCTGTCCAGAGCTGTAGTTGCCCACATACATTATAAATCAGTAGCCTTATTAAATGTGAGCTATTTAGATGGCTGGACAATTTAATTATGAGTTTTATAGTTCTAGGCTAGTGAGGTACTACCAGAAGGATCTCAGATGTTTAAGCATCATATAAACTGTACAAAGACCAGCTACATCTTTGGTTATAGAGGTATAGACCTTGCATTACATTATTTTAGAACTCCTTGCACCCAGTTGTATTCTTTGAGTCAGAGAATGCGTGTTACTACAGTGTATCCAGTATTGTGTGTCATCTTATATTATTCTATAAATAGAAAAGACATACATCTGGATATTGTCCAAGTGTTCTTTAGGTTAGCTTGGAGAGTTACAGGCTGGCAGAGAGGAAAAATGAATACCACCTGCTTCAGTGTAGACCATGTTCTGCTTATAATTTCTGCTTATTTATTAACTGGCATCAGAGAAACAATATTTGAGACAAATGCTTCCAATTTTTTCATGGCTTTCAACACTTTCATAATAAAACTCCAGGACTAATAATGTTCCTGCTGAAATTCCTTGGGGTTGTATAATGGTTGAAGGTGTTCTATGAGACACAGAGTGCAGATAAAACCTATTTTTAGTCTTAAGGACACTGACATCCTAAAGCTAATATTTTTTCAAATGTCAGGGAGTAGAAACTTAAAACAGAATGATAGACTTTTGAAGTAATACTGATGCAATGTACGTTAGCAGAAACTAAAGATTTTCATTTTTCATTTAGGGATGCTTAGTCCATGGCCACCTTTTATAACAGTTAATAGGTTCGGCTCTCTTCTCATGTGAATGCCTTGATATTTAAGTTTTGCAGTCACTGACGTTATCTACTAGGAAAACGAATACTAAAATGATGGGTAAAATGTGTTATAAAAGGGGTGATAAAAACAATATATCATAGTAAATGTATATTCTTTTATTGTTAGAAATCTTTTTACGTGATTAATAACTAACCTGTGTTTATTTTCATGATATTAGCTGGAAATTAGTTTTTGGAAAATATTTATTAGGTGGAAATATATATTTAATTTCATAATGCTTCTATTCTGGGTATCCTACAAAAAGATCACTTTAAATATAAACTCACATGAGGTGTAAGGGATTACTCACTTTGCAGATGATCTCCTGGAACAAATTCACCTTTTACCAGGGTCTTTCTTAGAAAATTTCCACTTTTATTTGTAACACACGCTGGTATCACAGAGTTTTCCTCTTCTCAGACAAAAATACAGAAAACAAAACAGTTCTCTCACCAAACTGTAGCACACTTTCAGCCATTGCACAAAAGGAAAAACAACCCTCTGTTAAACATATCCTTTTTTCACACAAGAACACACCGAGGGTTCCTCAGACCTGATGCTGGTCTCTGACACAGAAATCACCACTGTGTCAAACAAGTCTCTCCCCCCAACCAGGGCTACTACCTGCTAACTTTTTAAAGGGAGTGGCCCAGACCTCAACTGAAGCTTAATGAATAAACTGCTCTGTCTTAAAGCCAGAGTACTGAAAGGTCAAGGAAACAAACCTCCCATCATGTACAATCCCTTTACAGGAGTTGCAACTGCTACATTCCCCATACACTTGCCTACAGAGGGTACTGGTAATTTTATTAAATGTTGGAGAACACTAACAAAATGCATATTATGGACAACAAGGATGTTTAGTAGAAAAACTGGTGTGTAGTTTGTATTTAGCAGGTTAGCAGATGAATATCAATACCCTGGCTTTTAGTAAAGCAAAAGTACATTTTCAGCACAACATGCAATAGACATCAGGTACAGTGTACCTAGCAGGCTGCACTACAGACTATTCAGAGGAGAAACCCCATCTGGCTTCTTATTGGGGTATAACTGCCATTCTTTCCTGGTCTGCAGTACGTTTGTTTCAATATATACACAAAGTAAGTTATTGACTAAAATGATAAACTGTCAAAGTGAATTCTCATCACTTCGGGTGTCTACGCCCTGATTCTCTTCTCCTTATTGACTAAACAACTTATTTCCATAATAAAGTCACAACCGGGACAATATTCCCATAGTAAAGTCGCGACCACGACAGTAGTCATCTATTGTAGTGTGTGACCGTCGTTAGCTTGCGAATTCACACATTTATGCAACAATTCGGTCTTTAGTCAATAACCCCCCAAAGTGCGCACTGATTTTAGGTATAGAGCAGTAGTGGTGCAGAGTCCCCAGTGTGTTGGCTGCCCACAATGTCACAACTTTAAGACCAGACACACCAAACATTCATGGAAATGTCCTTATTTATTGGACCATTGTGGAAAAAATTAGATTGTCAGTTTTTTTTTTTTTTGCTGCACGCTATGTCCTCAGTTCTAGCCTATCCTATTCACCCCACCCCCAGCTCTATAAAAGGGCAGTAAGAAATCTTTGGCCAAATTGGTATTCACATTTGTATGCTGCTTCAAATTGCAACTATGCATTTTATGGAGTTGCCTTTTTTGAACCAGTGATATTTGTTGTAACTAGTTTTCTTACACCATCTGGATTTTCCCATTTTTACCTTGAATGAATACTTATTTTCAGTTAACGTGTTTTTTTTTTTTTTTTAAACTACAGTTTTGTCTGTGTTCAACAACAAAGTATCTCAAACTTTTTGAACGCCACTCTACTTTTAGTAAAGCTTTCAACTTGTCTGCACAAGCCCGTGTCTGCACAAGCCCGTGTCTGTACACTATAAGAGCTGAACAGCTTACAAAGAGATAGAGGAATGTCCAGAAGAGAGAATGCTCAGTACTGTTACATTTTGCATTCACTGACGTATTCTACAGAGGAGACTAATACTTTTTGCTGTTTGTCTTATGGATAGAAAGAGAGGGATGGTTTTCTTACTTTTTCTAGTTTATCATAAAACCAAACATCGTAAACCATAGAACAAGGGTCTTAGTTATTTTTAGTTAATTACCCTGGTTGTTGTTGGTTAGGTTCACACTCACAACATGATAACAAAGCCCATGCTTTAATTGACAATATACACTAAAATTAGACACATTTCTTTAAATGATAACAAGTGCAAACCAGTAGCTCAAAAAATGTATAGTAACTAAGCATACAACACTCCTTTACTGAAGTTTATTTATACTTATGTTAAGTGCAGGAGTTAGCAGAGCATGATCAAAGACTACATATACAGTATATTAGGCATTCACCAAAAATAAGTTCTAGGGATAGGAGCCATCACACACTCACACAGTATATTTTTTGTGTCAGCTTTTAGAGTTATTCAGATTTTACATCTTCCCCTTCCTTGTATTCAGTGACCAAGTGCTGACTTCAGTGTTTGACTGAAATGCCTAGTCCACTAGGAAACAAGAGATTAGGGGTCCAATAATCTAATAATGTTGTTCTTCTCCTTTCATTTACCTTTACAATTTTATTATCTACTTGTATTCTACCTCTTTAGCACCCAAACCTCCTACCTGCTTTACTCATCACTAAAGAACATGCTATTCTGATGCAGTTTGAAACTTCAGAAGGGTCCACCAAAACCTATTCTTATGTCATGATGGGGTATCTACAGGGAATAGGAACGTATGCTCAATTAGATAACAGAAAAAAATTGAATATGCTAAATGTTAATAAGACAGGTTAGTTTATCAATGTCCTGAAATTAAAATGCACAGGCCAATCATTCATTGTTCATAAATAAATAATACATATAGGGGGATGTTTGTAAAAGGATGAAATGGTTTAAAAGTATAAAAACAGCTGTTTTGGTAATTTCCCTCTTTTAATCATGGTAGAGAGTGACAACTGGAGCTCAGTTTATCACACCTTTATATGGTGGGTTAAATCAATTTTAGGCAGGTCTTTTTTTTTAATGCTACATAAATTACATAAATAGGCAAGAATCTGTAAAAAAATTGGGTGTAATTCATTGAAAAGTCAAAGACAGTTTTTTTCATTTTTTGCTTTATAAATATTCCCTTGTGTGCCACGTTGTGTTACAAAATGGCCCTTTAGAAAAACCTTTTAAGTGTTCAGTAAAGTACATCCTTATTTAATGTTGTCATGGACATAATAACACCTAATACATAAAAGAAAGAGCATTAATCATGACCCAAAGGCATGAAAACCATAATCAACCATACAGGACTTTAGAACACTTCCCACAGCTCATACATTCTTCTTTTGGTACTTATTACTGATATATTGAAGTCTTATTTTGCATCATTATATAAAAACATTATACTTCTGCTTCTCTAATATATTCCTCTACTATCAAAACCAATAGCCAAAAGTAAACAATGTGGGTTTCGAAAATAACTTTTTCCCGAGACTGTAAAAATAAGCTGCTCTTCTACAAAGCCAAAGCTGTGGGCTGCAAAGAAGAGATAAGGTTTTTAAAGTGCTTCTAGAAGGCAGCATTTAGAATAGAGCCATTTGATGAAGTTTTCCATTACCCTGTTGTTAAAATGCACAAAAAAACACTGCCCCAGGCCACCTAAAGACATTATGTGCAAGAAGATCAATATACATGGTATGTTAAAATATAAACAGGCGTCTTCACCCCCATGAAATATTGTTGTTTACAACAATCACATTAACTGCTAGTGTCAAATATGGTAACATTTTCAAGGACGGGTATTAAGAGAAGGTGATATTAGCAGTGTCACGATCCAAGAATTCTTAGTTCTGTATTAATTTTTAATTAGAACATATTCTCTTGCATACGTCAAACATTCCAAAACTTTGATTGGATGCCCAAAGCAAAGGTGATTAAATTAAGCAGTTTTGCTTAACGGAGATCCTTGCTAAAGAACATGATATAATAAGCCTGGATTAAAAAATAGATACGGTATGGTTGGATTTTGAAAAAAAAAGATGGAATATCAAGTTTAACAAAACTGATGATGGCATTTGAGGATACAGCAGAAAGAAGGAAGGCAGACAGAGATACACAAAATGAAATGAAACTGCAGCAGAATTTTGGATGAGTGATTTGGAACTATCCATGTAACTACAAAGGTCACACTATTTTACACTAGAATTTTTTAGACTTCATCTTTATTAAAGTTATGATATAACTTCACGGAACACTAGCACGAAAACAGTTTTTGTTTGTACCTCAAAGCCACGTATATTGCTTAGCAGAGTAGCTTACATAAAAACAACTTGATTTATTTCAAGGGACATATTTATGGAAGTGCAAAATGACCCATAAATGTTTACATTTGTGACAATTCACTACTTCTCCAACTTTGCATATTCACCAAAGATAATTATTTTCTGTGATGTGCCAAATTTACATACAGTTTATGACATTATGTTAACTGTGTATTTGCCCAACATTTTGGGGGCGAAAGTTATTAAGAGCGCAAAGACTCGATTGAGTCTTTGCGGTCTTAATCGCACGAGAATTCTCGCGATCGCATTGGGCGAGATCTCGATTGCGCTCCTC